>CALNHX010003439.1:0-150033 GCA_940337035.1 Agriotes lineatus | reverse complement strand
TCAATTGCCATATATAATTGTTACCCTATCGGTATGTATGTATATTCCACACGTAGCGGTGAAATTTACGGACGTATTTTTATATACAATACCGCGAGCGGTCGACGAATTGCCGAAAATTTTTGTCAAAGTGTATGAGTGTTTATTGCTTCGATATAAATTTTGAAGCAATAAACACGAATAAACACTTTGACAAAAATTCATGCAATCCGTCGGCTGCAAGCAGCATTTGAAGGACTATTCAACGATCAAAATTGACATTTCTTAGTAATTAATCAATTTTATCTATTCCTACTGCACAATGGCCATGAATTATGATTCATAATTCACGGTTTGCAGCCAATCATAAAATTCTATTTTCATTATTCAATAGTTTGCAAATTGCAACCAATCAGAAAATTCTATTTTCATTATTCACTAGGTTGTAGCCAATCACAAAATTCATTCTTATTATTAAATGACTTTTGAAGTTAACAGCTGTCACAAATGTCATAATTCTGAAATATGAACACAAGGCTCCTATTGCATAGGAGTAGATAAAATATCGTATTATATTCGCGATTATGGCCATTATTCACTCAGATGATTTGCACCACGCGCCTTCGGCCTGTGGCGCAAATGTCAGCTTCGTGAATAATGGCTGTCATAATCGCTCATATAATAATATACTATTAATATAGCGTTACGTTGACCCGTTTTTATAAAACCGGTTTATCAAAATTTTTATAGTGGGAGATGGAGTTTAATTGTATATTACAATGAATGATAATTTTATCTTGTGGCCCATTAATTACCGGGGTCCTTCAATGATCCGTTTTAGTGCCACTATTGTCGTTTCTAAATGGAATGCCTAATTTTTTAAGGAAATGTACACCGTTGATTGCAATAGTAAGAAAAGAATAACGTTACTTTTTGTAAAAATAACTAGACCTCAGACTTACTAAGGCCAGATACTTACACCCGTATGCATAGTCGTTCACCAGCGGATCGCCCGCGACTCGCCGAAGTTTGGTTATGAATAGTATGTTGGCGGCACTGTACGTCTGTGTCAAATTCGAGGTTATCAGGTTAGGTTTTCCGTCAGTTTTGACAGAAACTGACACAAAATCTAACCTGCTAACCTCGAATTTGACATAGACGTACAGTGCCGCCAACATACTATTTATAACGAAACTCCGGCGAGCCGCCGGCGATCCGCCGGAGTTTCGGCTGGCTACTGATCTAAAGGTCGAGAGTTCGATTCGCGATTCCGGTGAGGTTTTTAAAAATAAAAATACGGATGAAAACCTCTACAGAATGTCATTATTCGGAAGTGATGTGATGTATAGCTGTGGGTCTCATGTCACTATGATGTGTAGCATGTAAAAGATCCCTTACTGGGGTTGGAACTCCTTACTTTCAACAAAATTCTAAGTAGAACTTGACTATATAACTACATGAGTCGGTGTCTAAGATACCTGTTACTTCGCATTTCCAGACCTTGTCCATAACAAACAAACGAAACAATCACTATAAATGTGTTGATCTAGTGATCTACTGAATTTTTGCAAGCTGTACTAGACATGAGGTTACTAGATGTTAAAAAATACTATTCTAAAAGCGTAAGATTTGGTAGTGCACGCACATAGTTATGCAATTAGAAGTAATCTATCCTCCTATTGTACCTGTAGAGAAGGAACCAAATAGATTTAAAAAGTAATACAAAGTAAAAAATCCATTAATTGCTAAAATTTAGTCTTAGATTTTCTATACTAAATTTCAAATAAGCATGCAGTACTTTGAATTAAATAGTAATCATAACTATGGTCATTATTGGTCAAAACAAAGTCATCATTACAACCATCTGAAAATCAAATACTATTTCAAAATTATTAATTTGGCATTCAGAATGAATCCTAAAAATATAAAAAAATCGATAAATAGTGGATACAAGAAGCTGTCCTACAATGTTTATTTGAATTATATAGAACGAATTTACTCTAAAAGATGAGCAGCCACACAAACTTATACTTTTCCTATTGTAAAATTGAGTTTGAGTTCAGAGCGCCATCTACTGCATTCTTATTTGAAATTTAGTATAGTATATACAACTATCTATGAGAAAAAACAAGTCTGCGATTATAAAATAGGCAACCTAATATACTTAGCATAGAATGCTGCGATAACTAACTGACGGTAAGGTATCTACATATAATTTATGTATTTGTGTATACCCCATTCAGTCTATTTGTGATTCTAGGCAGGCCTTGAATATTAATATTTTTACCAGGGTACCAAATATTTAGTTACTATTGTCAAATGACACCGACTTATTCGCACCGTTAAAAATGTATATTCAAAGCCTGATCAGAATCGCAGACGTAGTGAAAGGGGTGTATATGTATGCACCGATGGGGTCAGAATTATACAGGGTAATTTTTAAGTTGATTTTTTCTGTTTACCAAGAAATAAAGCTAAAAAATAAGCATTTTTTCATGTACCACTTTTTTGAAATATTAGAAATGTTAGAAAGTTTCAAATTAAAAACTAAAATTTGACGGAAAGGCGGCTGGGAAATTTTATTTTTGTTATCTCTGTTGTGAAGCAATGACCTGTCAACTAGTTTTCCATTGGAATAGGTAATGTTATTGCTACAATAATGGTTCATGTTTATGAAAATAATGAATTAGTGATAATGCTTATTATTTACTGGGAGTGTCGTCAAAATGCCGCTGCCGCATTGCTCTTATACGCTGAACATATGTGTAGAAGCGAGTGGTGATAATTTTAAACATATCATTTAAGTTAGATTAAGTTTAGTTTATTTTTTGTTAAGTAATTTTAGTTCTTAATTTGAAACTTGAACACCATGTACCTCCGTTAGTTTTGATATGTCGCAAAAGTAGTAAATGAAAAAAATGTTTATTTGTTAGCTTTATGTCTTGGTCAACGGAAATAATAAACTTAAAAATCACCCTGTATATAACAACAATGGGATAACATGACCAAAACACAAAATGATGGAGTAAGAAAGAAAGAGCCATACAGAAAACTTACTTTAATAGGCTTATTTATTGACATATATAAATGTTTTCCTTCTCTAAGCTTTTCTACCGTTCCGCCCCCTCCCCCACACCCCGGAACCGTTTTCGCATTACATTAGGGAGGTGCTGGCATCACAAACTATCATGCCTTAACTAAGTGAAAACCGGAGCGCCCGGTCGGGAGTCGAACTCTCTTCCGAGCACTCGAGCTGCCACTGTAAACTCAACTGTAAGCGGCGGGACCGCTCGCCCATCGAGGCCCCCTTGACATACGTCATAGTTAAATTGAACGTCAAGCCTACTCAAATACTTGTTTCTATGTTTACCTCTTTCTTACTCAAGTATTGTATTCTATTTACTCATTTTAGTATGGAAACTAGATCTGTGCCAAAACAGTAATGAAATAGATATTTATACATTAAGGAAGATATGAATATGTTTTTCCCTGAGGTCTGTAAGTCAACCGAGGGTAAAAAACATGAATATCTCCCGTGGTGCATACAATATTTTATTTACTAGCATATTAGTAACAATAGTATGAAATTTCAAAATGTCGTAATGAAATTTAAAATTATAATATTTAAGTAACATCAAGGGTTGCCTCAATGTATGGTTGCTAAAACATGGCCTATAGTTGCATGGTTACCAAGAGTTTGAGGGAGAAAAAATTTGACAGGTCCCTTGGGAGTTATGAGTAGTTTTTCATATTTTGTTTCTATGACGAAAATGTACAATATCGCGTTGCTAGTAAATAAATACTTTTATGACTAGTCAGGAACGTACTTCACCTGATTCAAACAGAAAACTACAGTAGATCTTTACAAAAAAGTCATGAAAACACTTTCCTGACTAGGCAGAAAATACATACTACGTCAGGAAAGTGTATACTACTTAATCCGGTGGCTTAAAATACGAGGTCGTTAGACCGAGCGTTTCAAACGACTTCGTGTAATATACTATATTTGTTCATACTATCTCATTGCTGTTATACAGATTGGTGGCGGTTAGTGCAAATATAAGGACATGCAAGACAATTGTTCTTTTGCTATATGTATAATGCACCTTGATCTTTTTAATATAAAATACTCCTGTATAGTAACAAACCGAAGTAATTTATGTAGATCATTGCAAAAATGGGTAGGGTAGATAAGTAATGAAAGCAGTGCAAATTAAGTAGTGAAGCTGGTGTACGAGTAAGAGTAAAAGTAACACAAATACTCTAACAGCCGGTCTTATAAAGGCCACTAATCTGACGTTAACTTTAATTCGCTGTTAAAATAAACAAAAGCGCATCAAAATTTGTTTACTGATGAATAAAATGTCATAAGCACTGACGTTTTGATGCGTTTTTGTTTATTTTAACAGCGAATTAAATTTAACGTCAGATTAGTGGTTTTTATAAGACCGGCAGTAAGTTGCCAGTACAGTGTATCAAGGTACAGTCGTGTGCAAATAAATCTGGGACAGTGTTGTTTTCACATGCAGATTCAGTTAAGAATTGAAGAATATCTCCATGGATTTTCTGCTGTCAGAAAGAGTTACATTAACCTTTAACAGGTACTGAAACCCGTAACTCTCTCTGATAAGAGGAAATCCATGGAAATATTCTTCAAATTCTTAACTGAATCTGCATGTGAAAAAAACACTGTCCCAGATTTATTTGCACACGACTGTACATGTCGTGAAAACTCAATTGCCATGCACGATGCATGCCCCTATATTCTCACAAGCCGCCACCAATCTATATAATTGTTACCCTATCGGTATGTATGTATATTCCACACGTAGCGGTGAAATTTACGGACGTATTTTCATGACTATTCAACTCACCCCCTTCAAGTTAACTATTCACAAATCATAATTTAGTATTTATGTCATTTGCCACCAATCAGCGTAAAATTGTGCAACAATTCCGCTAGCGGAGTTTTAATGACAATTTTTTTCTCTTCCTGTGACATTTTGCTTAACTTCCTGTAAAATTAATCAAATATGATATTAGAAATGTCAAATTTGACAAACAATTTATTTCACGTCAACAGATTTTTATTTTCAAAGAGGATGTGATAAAATAGTTTTTCTTCAAACGGCAGTAAAATATGGCATTATACTGCTGGATTGATGATGCTAAGCTGTCACTTTATTGCCAAGCGGCAGATAATATTATCTGCCGCTGACGAGCTGCAGATAAAGTTATTATCTGCCGCTGACGACTTTATCTGCCGTTGACAACTTTATCTGTCGCTGACGAGATCAAGTAATTTTCTTCGAATTTTGTTCACAAAGTTGTAAATAATTTGTTATAAAAACGTTTGAAGAAAAAAGACTATATGTTATTCGGAGCAAAAGTATCTTTATGTAGCTCGGCTGTACTTATCTGCCTCGCAAGCTCGGCAGATAACCCGTCCAGCCTCGCCACATAAAATATAACTTTTGCTCCTAATAACGTAATATACTATTATCTACGACAGTGTGTAAAATTGCCTTTTAGGTGGCAGTTTTAAGTTTGTAAAACGACTGTTTAATAACATGTTTTCATTAGGCACGTTGTAAGTAGCAACGTGTTTTAAAATTTTTGAAACACGCAAAATTACGACCGGTTGCTGGTAATCCTAATTTACATCTCATTTTTTTTTATATTTGCCGTATTTTCTAGATTCTATCGTAGATAAAATATTGTACGATACACATGCGTAAAGCATCTTTAGTCACTCGCAGGGCTTAAAACGCTCGCTCACTCGCGTTTTAACTCTACCCCACTCTTGAACTTATATCGTAAACTACTATTTATCCGCAAGCGTCACAAAAGTGACAACTTATGTGTTTTAGTGACAAAGCAAAAGTGTCACTTTATCTGCCTAAGCAGACAAAATAGCGACTTTTGCCTACTTTATTTGCCTAAGCACACAAAATCGTTGCCCTCTTTCTTTCTTTCTATGTTTGTTTGCTATCTCCTCCGAATATACTGGACCGATTAAATTGTATAATGGCTTAAAATTTTGCTAATTTTTAGACTTACATCGTAGGCCGGTTTTTATTTTCAAAAAGAGTACGAAATAGTTATTTTCATGACAAGCTTCGAAAGTAGCAAGTATCGTGCGAGTGTTGATTAGACAAACGAGGGCGTAGCAAAGCGAAGCCCGAGTGGATCTAAAACACGAGCACAGATATTTGCACTTTCGGGCGAGTTATGAACACTATTTTTTAGACGACTACTCAAAGTAAATTCTATTTTTAAGAATTGTTTTTATTTCGTTTGCAAAATTGATCGTTATATTATTATTGGTACAATTATAAAAAATTAGAGTTTGTTGGAAGCAGAGCAACGAATAAAGCAAAAGCTTCTGGATTATTTGAATCACGGTCTGCTTAATTGTGTGACAAACGTCAAAGTGACGTTTGTCACACAATTAAGCAGGCCATGATGAGGCCGTGATGTGAATAACTTTGTGCCGTTACGATATGACTAGCACGATATAATATCGTGCTAGTGTATGAAAACCTTTAAGCAGCGGATCGGAGTATCTGTGGCCGTGGGTTATGGTGTGACAGCTGCTGTGGCCGTGTGCTATTAGCTCGGGTGATTCAGTATGTTCATATATCATTAAAGTAGCGCGTTATTTGAATAATAGAGGTTGGCGCAGGGGTACAGTACTCGCCTGTCACGCGGGTGGCCTGGGTTCGATTCCCGGCCAATGCAATTCTTTTTTTTTAAATTTATATTAATTAAATTTACCTGAATACGTTTGTGGATAAAATAGTATATGTTATTCGGAGTAAAAGTGACTTTATGTGGCTTAGCTGAATTATTTGCCTCACTAACGTTCGGCTAAATAAACTTCAGCTTCGCCACATAAAGTATCACTTTTACTTCTAATAACATAATCTACTATTAAGTTATGTGTCTGACTGTCAAAATGTTATACAACGTTTAAAAATCTAATCATCTGTTTACCTATTAGTACAGTCAAAATAAATTTTGACCTGGGAAAAATTGCAACACAAATGATTTTTTTTTGCATTATACTGTGAATTGGAGAGCAAAAATTACATAATGGAAACAGAAAATAAAGAATTAAAATCTCAGCTTAATGATCTCGAACAGTACACACGAAGAAATAGCGTCGAAATTCATGGAATTCCCCTAACACGCAACGAAAATCCCGTAACACTAGTTCAAGCTGTAGGGGATGCAGTTGGTTTTCAAATAGATCCACGCATGATTGATGCATGTCACAGGCTTGGCTCCAGAACGCAACAGTCTTCCAAACCACCTGGATTAATTGTAAAGTTCGTAAGACGCATGGATAAGGAAGAATTTTTGCGGTTAAAACGGGTGAAACGTGATTTAAGGCTAAGGCATATTCCAGACAACTTTAACTATAAGAACCCAGTCGATATAAACGAACCCATATTTATTAATGATTCCTTAACTAAACAAAATAAACAATTATTTAGCAAAGCGAGAGAATATAGAAAAAACATTAACATCAAGTTTTTATGGACAAGAAATGGTAAAATATTCATGCGAGTTAAAGAGGAGAGTAAAATATTTATGATAAATTCCACAAACGATTTTAAAGATGTCCATTAATACAACTGAACTAAGTATATACTATCAGAACGCAGGTGGAATTAGAACCAAAACAAATGTACTATTAAATAATGCTCTCTCGGAAAATTATGATGTGATTGTAATTGTGGAATCATGGTTAAATTCTAACATTTTAGACAGTGAACTTTTAGACAACAGATATACTATCTTTAGAAAAGATCGGAATTATCTTGCTGCAGGGACAAGGTTAGGAGGGGGAGTACTTATTGCTATAAAATGCAACATTTATTGTGAACGTGTAACAGATTTGGAAACTGAGTTGAAAGATATATGGTTAGTGATAAATAACGGGAATACTAAATTATTTATAGGTGCAGTTTATATACCCCCCTCTTCGCCTTGCCACTATTACGATGTATTTTTTGAGAATCTATACGATAAGTTTCAGATTATCACTGGTCAAATGGTCCTCCTTGGAGATTTTAATTTACCGAACCTGAATCCCGACCTATCGAATGCATCTACTGTCCTGGAAAATGATATGGTAAATTTTGTTAATTTTTTCGGCCTGACTCAATATAACAAGGTACGTAATAGTAACAGTCGCACTCTCGATCTCGTTTTAGCATCCCTATCTATGACAGTAACTGGCTGTGAGTCTCCGCTTCTTAAGCAAAGTGGCCATCATCCTTCTCTTGAAATTTATTTTAATTCTGAAGTCACGTTACGCGGTGGCTTTGCTGGTGAACAGTATAATTACCAAAAAGCAAACTTTCATCAACTATACTTGAATCTCAGGGATACAAACTGGAACAGTTTAAATGTATATAAAGATGTAAATGCGATGGTGGAGGAATATTATCGATTATTTTATATTGCATTGGACAATTCAGTTCCTAAGTCTAAACCTGCAAAAAAGAGATATCCGCCATGGTTTAACAAAGATATAGTCAAAAAGATAAAAACCAAATCTCGGTATCACAAGTTATGGAAAAGGTTTCGCGAGCAAAGTTATCACTTAAACTTTATCAAATATAGAACTGAAATCAAACGTGATATTAGTATTGCTTATCGTAGTTATATTAATAACATTGAACAAAATATAAATACTGATCCGTCTGTTTTTTGGTCTTTTCTAAAAAACAAGAAAGAAGAAAACGCATTAAATATTCCTATGCTAAAATTTAATGGAAACTTGTTAAAAACATCAGCGGAATCGGCGGAAGCATTTGCAGAAAATTTTAGATCGGTATATGCAAACACGCAACCTAATCTAGATTTTCCATTATCGGAAGATCAAGTGGGTTGGTTAGATACATTAAGCATTGATAAAATCTCTTTAGAAGAACTTTATGCAGCTATTAAGAGGCTAAAGCCTAAGAGGTCGGTTGGCGTAGATCAAATACCTTCATTTATAATAAAGGCATGCTCGGATAGTTTAACTTATCCGTTGTTAATAATGTTTAATTTAATAATAAAAACATGCGCCTATCCTGATATATGGAAAACAACTAAAGTGTGTCCTATATTCAAAACAGGTGACAAATCAGATATTAAGAACTACAGGCCAGTTTCTTTGATTTGTTCCTGTTCGAAAGTATTTGAGATTATATTACACACCAGAATTTTTGAACACGTAAAATCAAAGATAACACCATACCAACATGGATTTACGCCCAATAGATCTACCGAAACTAATTTATTACTATTCACTCAAAACTTATCAGAAGCGATAAACGACAATATTCAAACTGACGTGATATACACCGATTTCGCCAAAGCGTTTGACAAAGTATCTCATGCTTTGTTATTAAAAAAATTCCGAACGTTTGGTTTTTCTTTAGAACTCATTCAACTATTCAGGTCTTATCTAAGTAATGGGAATCAATATGTAGTGTTTGGTAACTCTAACTCTAAAAAGTACGTTGTTAATTCTGGTGTACCGCAAGGTGCAAATTTAGGCCCCTTGCTATTTTTAATGTTTATAAACGATTTGCCAACATGTATTATCAACTCGGAGTGCTTGATGTTTGCAGACGACCTTAAACTCCGGAAACAAATTAAAACATCAGATGATTGCGAGGAATTAAAGGAAGATTTGAGCAGATTAGTGGAATGGACATATGAAAACGAATTGCCTCTAAACATCAGCAAATGTTTTGTTTTAACTTATACTAGGAGACTCCAGCCATTTACTTTCAACTATGTAATGAACGGTGTAAACCTAAATAGAAAGTATGAGACCGTGGATCTAGGAATATTGTTTGATAATAAAATGAGTTTTCAAAAACATATCTCCACAATGAAAAATAAAGCTAGCAGAATGCTAGGCTTCTTAATGCGCAACTCTAAAGGATTCCGTAACACTACTACCTTAATAAAACTTTATAATTGCTATGTTCGTTCTATCATGGAATATGCTTCTTTAGTGTGGACACCGTCATATGCTTGCTATATTGACGAAATAGAGAGTATCCAGAAACGGTTTTTAAAAATACTAAGCTTTAGATTAACTGGATTTTATCCTTTATTAACATCTTATAGCACATTATTAAGTCAGTATAATATATTGTCTCTAGAAAAAACAATATTTATTAAATCGGTAACCTTTGTCAAAAAGATCATCGATATGAAAATAGATGGCAATTTACATTTAATTGAAATGCTCAGTTTTGGTGTGCCTAGAGCAGCCAGCAGAAACAATACATTATTTTATCTGCCGTTTTCAAGAACTAATAGTCTTATGCTTTCGCCATTGCATAAACTAGCCCGACACTCCAACGCAATATATGAACACATTGATTTATTTTCATCTAATTTAAAATGCTATTACAAAACATGTTCAAAAATTATCAGGGATGGCCATTTAAACCAATTGTTTAGAAGTTAGTTTAATGTTTGGAACTGGTTTCGTTCATTGTTTTAAGTTACTTATTTATTACATTAATGTTTAGTTAATACCTTTGTTATTTTAATTCATTGTTATGCTTTCGTTTATAGATTGATTATTTTTAATTTCTTTTTTTTTTATTATATCATGTTTTAAGCTAATTTTAGTTAATACTTTTGTTATTTTAGTTCATTGTTATGCTTTCGTTTATAGATTGATTATTTTTAATTACTTCTTTATTATATCATGTTTTAAGTTCATTTCTTCTCTGTAATTGGGTGTATACCTGTTGAGAGGAAGTAAATAAATAAATAAATAAAAGTGTGTATTTTAACATACTCAAAATCCCCATTAACCCCGGTCCGGGAAATCAGTCAAAATCCAAGATGGCGGCTGCATTTGCCTTTTTCTCTATTTTGCTACATTTATTGACGTAAAAAAGATAGTGCGCACTCAAAATAGGTACTTATTCTGTACTGAAGTATGCCATTTACATCAACTCAAAATCCCCATTAATCCCGGCCCAGGAAATCAGTCAAAATCGTAGATGGCAGCTGAATTTGCCATGTTTGTCATTAATATACAGGCAGTTCTTATATAAATAAAATGATTACTTGTATTGTGTATTACACATTGTGTATTACACACTACATTAACTTTTATTACATATCAGACTTACAAGAACAAGAAAACGTAATTTCAATGTACGAGGGGTGATCCCTATGCTCCGTCCCCGACCAACTTCCGGTTACAAAATTAAAATTTATATCACCTTATTTTTCTACGTAATTTCCTTTAAGCCTAATGCGTTTATCCCACCGATGCTCCAGCATTGTAACGGCTTCCTGGAAGAAGGATTGTCCAATCTCTGCAAGCCACTGATTTACATCATCTGTTACTTCATTATTGCATGAAAATTTCTTCCCCCCAAGCTATTCCTTGAGTTTGGCGAACACTCTGTAATCGCTAGTGGCGAGATCTGGAGAATATGGCTGATTTTCAAGTAGTTCAAAGCCTGCATTGGCTATGGCAGCCATAGCAACACAAGAAGTGTGGCTCGGTGCATTATCCTGGTGATACAGAACACCACGTTTCAATTTGCCACGACATTTTTCCTTTATAGCTTTGCCCAATTTTGATAATAATAGTTGCCTGTTATTGTAGCTCCTTTTTGTAAGAAATCAATTAGAATTACTCCCTGGGTATCCCAAAAAACAGAAGCCATTACTTTTCCGGCAGATGGATAAACGTTACATTTTCGAGGAGGTTGAGAACCATGATGCTTATAAGTATAAGTAAAAATCACTCGGTATATATGATACAGGCTAAATAGGTTTTTAGAGAAGCACAAATTATTGACGTAAAAATGTTTTTTTGAAAAATCAAAAATAATGTTTTCTCATATTATTCCGATTTTTTGGCGTATAACGATACGTATGAAAGTAATTCAAAAGTATGGTGTAAATGGCATGCTTCAGTACATAATAAGTACCTATTTTTGTGCACATTATCTTTTTTACGGCAATAAATGCAGCAAAATAGAGAAAAAAGGCAAAAATCGGAAAATGCAGCCGCCATCTTGGATTTTGACTGATTTTCCGGGCCGGGATTAATGGGGATTTCGAGTATGTTAAAATACACACTTTTCAGAGTATAATGCAAAAAGAATCATTTGTGTTGCAATTTTTCCCAGGTCAATGGTATTTTTACACTATTTTGACTGTACTATATACATAATTGAAAAGCGAGGTTAGGTTGTACTATTTTGGTTTGCGGTTGCCACTTCTTTTGCAAGCCTTTTACTGATTTCTTAATTTACAATGGAAAACTTTAATGTACAGTCGTGTGCAAATAAATCTGGGACAGTGTTTTTTTCACATGCAGCTTCAGTTAAGAATTGAAGAATATCTCCATGCATTTGCAGCTATCAGAAAGAGTTACATTAAACTTTAACAGGTACTGAAACTCGTAACTCTCTCTGATAAGAGGAAATCCATGGAAATATTCTTCAAATTCTTAACTGAATCTGCATGTGAAAAAAACACTGTCCCAGATTTATTGGCACACGACTGTACATCAACAATTATTTAGCTAATAAGTTTGATGGATACGCTCATATTTAAAAACAAAATTATACAAAAAATAAGTAATCAGAAATAATGCGTTAAGGTGCCAAGCAGTTGGTTCGTTTTTAATTTAATTCACGAGGTAATCCCCAAAAATGAGTTTAAGTGTTGCGCATTTAAACGACAGTTTCTCCCGCCATTTTAAATTCACCTTAAGTTGAGGATGGCATCAACATCCAGTGAAATGCCTGTTTTTATCAACATTATATGAATGCCTGTTTTTATCAAAATTATAGAAATTGTTCTAATCTAAAGGTTTTTTTTTTATAAAACAATGTGTGAGTAATTACTGGGCTCTGTCCCTTGATCTAAATCGTGTTTACAACAATCATTATAACAAATGTTATACACATGGGCTTTAGGAAAAGAATTTAAGACGACAATAAAAATATTTATAAAACTTTAAAATGTTGTCAGAAGTGGGATTCGAACCCACGCCCACAGAGTGGACTGCGACCTGAACGCAGCGCCTTAGACCGCTCGGCCATCCTGACTAATACATCGTAATTAGTCAAGTACTTAAGAATAATGATAAAATACGTAATAATGTGATTTTACTGATAAAACTGTAATTTGCAAACTGTTTTAAATAGAATGGTCTGCATTCTTATACCTTCTGTTTACATTTAATTATAACGCTATTGTTTATGTAAACCCCATTGTGCAAAAGACAAAAATGTAAACAGAAGGATAATGTTCCATTAGCAATTAATAGCAACTATAATTAAAAACAGCCTTAATCATTAGCTGAGAGTATCTATATTTATAGAATAATATAATCTTTGTCAACGTTGGTTTAGGAAGCACATGGGCAGATTTTAAAAGATCAACTGTAAAATAACAAAACTAGACGCGTAGATCGCTTAGTTTTGTGGTTTCCAGCAGTTTAAATTGAGCTATAATAGCTATTTGTGCAACAAGTGCTAAAAGTGGACGTTTATACGCGAGTTTGCACACAATATTTTTTCTACTGCCTTAAATTTACTGTTATTAATCCATAAATGTCGATTTAACAAGGGTTTGCATTTATGACAGTTATAATTTATGTCATAGTAAAGAGCTGGCCTTGACAAGTAGGTGACTGTGTCTGCAACCAGTAGCTGTCAAAGTTAGTTATCAAAGGTAATTATAAATGTACACATTTTACTGTATTCATTACATAATGCTTTAATTATTTAAAAAACACTTTACCTCTAACGAAAGAAGTAACTAGAATAACTTTACAACCTTACTTCCAGTTCGAAATTCTAAATCCAACACCAGCTGCTTACTTTTAGCACATAGGCTAAAAGTAAACAGCCAATTTCACTTTTAACACTCTAAATTATAAAACGTCATTTTTAGTGGTAAAAGGCCTACTTTTAGTAGTGGTCGTAGAAAAACGCATTTTTCAACGACGACAAATAGAAATCGGTTACTATGTTACAGAAATTCTGGAAGAAAAATACATATTTTCTCTCTAGGGAGATAATATGAATATTATCTCTCTAGGGAATTTCCATTATAATCAATGTAAGAACACTATAGGAAATGTCTGTATAATAAACACAATTCAAAGGCAGTATCTTCTTCTTCTTCTAGAGCATTATCCGTTCCGGATGTTCGCGATCAATAAGGCAATCTGGATTTTATTGGCAGCTGCCCGGAAGAGGTCTGTCGTTGTCATTGTGAACCACGATCTTAAATTCTTCAGCCAGGAGATACGCCTGAATTCCGGTCCTCTCTTTCCTTGCACATTTCCTTGTAATATTAATTGAAGTATTCCGTAGCGCTGTTCATTCCTCATCATGTGTCCAAAATATTTCAACCTTCTGATTTTTATGGTTTTGACAATTTCGGTTGTTTTATTCATTCTTCTCAAAACTTCAGCATTTGTCACACGGTCAACTCAAGATATTCTCAATATTCGGCTGTACAGCCACATCTCGAAAGCTTCGATTTTCTTCGTTGATACTTGAGTCAGCGTCCAGGACTCCACTCCATACAACAAGACAGAATACATAACAGCTTATTAATCGTATTTTGGTATTTAAATTTAGATCGTGATTCTTAAACATTTTCTGCATGTTAATAAATTTGCTCAGAATAAACACACCCTGTTTACACCTCGTTTTATATCTATATCATCTGACGCATCTCCCTCTATTGTGATGTTTGTGGATCGATTCCAATAGAGGTTAATTATAATTTGTAAATCTTTGTCATCTATGCCAATTTTCTCTAATATATTAATAAGTTTTCCGTGTCTGACACTATCGAATGCTTTATGATAGTCTATAAAACAAACTTAAATGTCGGCATTAACACCTCTGCAGCGCTGAAACGGAACTTGTACGGTAACGAGAGCTTCCCTCGTATTCAAGGTTTTGAGAAATCCGCATTGGGTTTCACTTATTAGTTGTTCTTCACAGAGTTTGAAGATACGTCTGTGTATTATTTTCAGGGAAAATTCTTTTTACAAGCCAACGAATGCTGATTTGAGCCATTCTCTGGGTATTTGTCCTGAATCATATACAGGGTGTTTCATTAATAATTGGAAATATTTTAACTGTAGAATCCTGGGCTCAAAATATTAATATTTAACCCAAATCACTTAGATAAAATGTGGCTCGTTACTGAGATATAGGGTGTTCCATTTAAAAATTTAAAAATGATTTTTCCCCATTACTTTAAAACTATTTGACGTATCCGTATCATATTTGGCAGGAAGTTTAGACACTGTAAACCATGCTAAATTGTGTTAAATAAACGTTTCTGACTACTACCAGAGGCGTACCACAGGGGCAAGTGAGTGGTTGACCCTTCCCAAATTCTACGCCACTGGCGGAATTGCCATTTTAGCACAATTTTTCGACTCTCCAATACTTTCTATGTAAATAACATACTCTTTCTTCGTCACGATAACGTCATTATTTTTCGAGATATTTAAATTTAAACAAAGCGGAACAGTTATTTTGATTTTAATGTGTATTAATTATGTTGGTGTTTTATGTCATAAGATTGCATTTATTACGCAAATGAAACTTTAATCCGTATTAACAAAAAAATATAATGTTATTTATTGAAATTTATTGAAACGAATACATGGATACATTTTTTTTATGTTGAATGCATTTATGTATTAGTTTCAAGAAATTTCAATAAATAACATTATGTTTTTTTGTTAATACGGATTAAAGTTTCATTTGCGTAATAAATGCAATCTTATGACAAAAAACACCGACATAATTAATACACATTAAAATCAAAATAACTGTTCAGCTTTATGTTTAACTTTAAATATCTCGAAAAATAATGACGTTATCGTGACGAAGGAAGAGTATGTTATTTATATAGAAAGTATTGGAGAATCGAAAAATTGTGTTAAAATGGCAATTCCGCCAGTGGCGTAGAATTTGGGAAGGGTCAACCACCCACTTGCCCCTGTGGTACGCCTCTGGTAGTAGCCAGAAACGTTTATTTAACATAATTTAGCATGGTTTACAGTGTCTAAACTTCCTGCCAAATATGATACGGATACGTCAAATAGTTTTAAAGTAATGGGGAAAAATCATTTTTAAATTTTTAAATAAAACACCCTATATCTCAGTAACAAGCCACATTTTATCTAAGTGATTTGGGTTAAATATTAATATTTTAAGCCCAGAATTCTACAGTTAAAATATTTCCAATTATTAATGAAACACCCTGTATATTTCCGGAATTTCTTAAGAAGAGATTTAAATACACAGATTATTATCATTGTTCATGCTGAGAAAAATTTTAGATTTCGGTTTCTATAAATAAAAAACTCTATAGAAAATTTACCTATTTGCTGTGAAAGGAACATTTAAAAAAAATAGTACAAGAATTGTATAAGACACATTCTACAGTGCAATCGGCAAAAGAACGTTTTTTTAGATTTTCAGTACTGCATATTATATAGCAATGTATATACCTATCATATCACATTTTTACTTTCAGATTTTATAAACTTTGGAAGAGCATTGTTCAAACAAAATTTCAAGACTGGAAAAACAAAAATTGGCGAAATTCATAAGAAAATTAGAATTGAGAAAAAAATAATTCTAGAATATAAACACCTTAGTGAAGCTGATTTAGAACTCTGCCTGTGCATTTTTGTCGAATGCAATCAGAGTTCCTTTCGAATATCTCCAGCTTTAAAGCACGTTCTCCCTATGTGCGGCCTGCGATCCCCACCAATTACCACCTTCCAGCCAACGTTTCAATCTTTTAACTTCCATGTGTGGCGGAGTATTCCAGCGTCTAAAACTTTAAGCTTTAACCTTTAAGTCACGCACTCTATATGTGCGGCCTACGAGCCCCAACAATCATCAACCTTCGGCCAAGCCAGCTCTGGGCCCAACCTTCGCCGTTCGCCCACGCCTGCCGGAAGGTGCGCCCCGTGAGAGAGCTTCGCGTCGGCACCGGCTACAGGTTCTAGAAGATCTGGCACGTCGCCCCCTCCAATAAGGGCCAATCTGGCTTTGCCAAGGACGCACCAAGCTCCAGGTCCACTTCAGCTGCTTGCGAACGGAGTGTGTCTCAACCGGCTGTCCACTGCACGGCTTCAAGATGCGCAAGCTCCAGGTGCTTGCGACCAGAGTGTATTTTCCCCAGCTGTTCCCTGCACGGCACCAAGATGCCCCTAGCTCCAGGTCTGCTCCGGCTGCTTGCGACAGAAATGTGTCTCTACCAGCCGCCCTCTGCACGGCATCAAGACGCTCCAAGCTCCAGGTGTGTCCTAGCATCTTGCGACCAGAGTGTGTGTGTCAGCTGTCATTTGTTCTGATCCAAGTCAACCACCTGGTCCGCTAAGTACGTGAGAAGCTCTGCGCCGCGACAAGACTTTGCCAGGACACGCTCGACAGGCAGCAGAAGCTCTGCCGCTTTCTGCACCTCTGATCGACCCAGCTTCTCCAAGTACCCAGCCATCAGCAAGCCTCGCCAAGAAGCTCGCCATCGCCGTCACAGTATACTACACTGGCCAAACATGGCCCCACGTCTCGCCTACTGAGACGACCTAGCTGTCAAAAACAATATTAATCTTAGGCGTTATTCCATTTAGTTTAGTTTTGTCAATAAATAATATGTAAATAATAATTTTTTTTCCAACCACACGAATAAGACGCCATATTGTCGAATAAGTTTGTATAAAAAGTAAGGCATTTCGGGATGTTCACCAATTACCTTGGCAACTGTACACTTTTCGATTCATATTTGCACTAGTACAAAAATGGACGCAAGATAGGGTTTTACTATATATATAATACACATATATTGCTGGTAGGGCCTGGAAACTTCAGAAAACATTACGGCGCCGACATAGTATCACTTGGAGTATAAAGCGTCTCGTGCGCATGCGTGGGAATGCGAACTCCGCCTTTAAAAGCGAATTTTAAACTTGACCACTTCCCCATTGGGAGGACGACGCCGCCGCGCTTGCGCACAGCTCGCCGTATACATCAAGGAGTTGGTTGTGTGTCTCACTTCATCGGTGAGTTTCCCACTCATAGCCGCTAGCAATATAGTAAGTATTAGATATATGGGTTTTACACGGTAAAAACGCTTCGTCAATATTCGGCAATCGCCGTCGTTGTTGTTTAATTTCCCCGTATAGTGATTGTTTATTTGCGCCATGACAGTTCTACAATATAACCTACAATGTTTGATTCTAAATAATAAGCCATATTACCGAATTTATGAGTAGTTGGAGAAAAAATAGTATATTTCATTCGCACAAAAATGCGTTTTCGGGACGCGTAAGACTCGTCTTACTTGTCCCGAAATCATGCATTTTTTGTACTAATGAACAAATAATTATTTTGCACTACTAGTCTCAGAACGCATCCTTATTGGCCTATTTTTAGGTCGTGAAGTTGATTTTCTCCACCAAGGGAGAGAAAGTAAAATAAACAATTTTCACCGTGGTAACTGATAAATTGCTAAGTTACCAAATATGACTATTTTAATTTTGACGTTTTAAAGAGCTGTATTGTCAGGTTGACAGTTAAAATATTTTCGAAATTTGTTAGGAATTTAGGTATTAAGCTGTTTAGTAGTGCAAAAAATAGTATATACACCACGGTAGCGAATCGTCGTATAACCTTCGCGCTTTAGATACTTCGCGCTGCGCGCTCAGTATCTAATATCGGCTCAGGTTATAATACTGCGCTTCGCTACCTTGATGTACAATATATAGTCAAAATTATACCCATTCGGAGTCACGTGACCTTTGTCTGTCACTGTTCATCTTTAGTAAAATAGATGAAATGGAAGAAATTTGAAAAAAAGGCATGTCGATTCATAATAGATATTTATGTATTTAGTGTGTAAAGAAAGCCATTTTGGTATGAGGATGCGAGTTTCGTGCCGAGCGGTCGCGAGGCGCGAAAAAGCAACCTAATACCAAAATGGCTCTTTACACCCGAAATACATACAACATTTTTTCTACGGTCCTAAATAAATGACAAAATTGTTAAATATTTGAAATTTTGATACACACCATTTGATGAAGTCGTTGTACCGCCGTTCATAAAGGTCGCGCGATTTGGCCGGCAACAACACTCGTTGGCTGCTGTCTGGGTCGCTTCAAATACTTCAGGCGGGGTGCAATTACCTTCAGATTCCATCTTCAACTTCACAAAAACTCACAAACTCAATAAATTTGTTGCGTGATGATGGACGCACCGTGATGCAATTGTCAATAATTTAAGGCAGTTCCAGAAAAATGACGAATTAAATTAATAATCAGGTTAGCCATGGCGATGCGTAAAGTAAAATGAAGTGACGCGGTTATTTCATTAAGACATTGTTTACGTGGTTGCGATGCTAAAATGGTTACTAGGGAAAAAAATTGTGAATCGCTAACTTTTCGCATTGACAGTGAGCGCTTAATAGTCAGTTTTAAAGGTGACCGTAGAAAAAATTAATTTTAAAAATTTGACGTTTCTAATCTGTCAGATTATATTTTTCGTGTAAGTTATTGAGATAAGGGTAATAAAACCTAAAATTGTTGAGCCGAAAACTGGAAATTAAAAGAAACCATCGGACATGCGGTATAACGAGCAGTCACAACAATTAATTTGAATATTATGCGTTTTTTTTATGAAGAGTACAATATTAATGATAGTAAATCAACAGTTTCACCCTCCAACGCTGTTCGCCGTGCTTCTCTTGCGTTAAATATCTCGGAGAGCACAATTTACCGAAAATATGAGCCAGAAAGTGAAGAATGCAAAAACGGAAGTCGACGAAGCAGTCAAGACACTGTATATAAAATGTATGTAGCTAAAGAATTTGTAACCATAAAAAATCTAAAAAATGCTTGGTTGAAGAATCTGGAGATTTTTCACATTCAGTTTCTTCCCTGAATAGATTGTGCAAGGAAATAGGCTTCAAATGGCAATGTTCTATAACAGAATATGCATGCACAGAAATTGACTTAAAATTTGCTATACGCAGCAGGTTTTTAATGTAGCAGCTGACATATCTTTATTATATTTACATTTTACGACATGTTATGTTTTCTTTAACCTGTAAATTCAGTTTGATTTCATATAAGAGAATAAACCCGTAGCAACCAGTGGCGGTGCAAGAGCACCTTGGGCCCCTAAGCAAATATAAAAATGGCCCCCCTTGTAAAAGGATTTATATATTTAATAAATTGTATATTTATAAGTATAGTATACAAAGTAAACGTTTAACAAAAAATAAAATAACATCCTGTTATCACCAACAGAAATAGAGTAGTAAATGCACACATTTTATAACTAACATATCTAACAAAATATCAATTAAAAGTATAAAACTAAATAAATACTTCAAGTTGGTATAGGCACAAATACAAAGAAAACTGATGGATAAATATCTACCTAGGTAGCACTAATAAAATAATAGCTATTTGTGCAACAAGTGCTAAAGGTGGACGTTTATGCACGAAACATGAAAATTATGAAACGAAGACGAAGGCTGAGTTTCATAACATGTCTCGGGTCCTCCCCCGGAAAATTTTGAAAAATTTGACTTTAAATACACGATTTTAATGCTCCCAAAAAAACGACTGATGAATCAAAACCTATTCCTATATTGTTACTAACAAATGTCAATACACATTATTTTATATCAAATAAAGTAAAGTTATTATATTACAATATTACAAATGGAAGTCGTCTAGGATTCTTCGCTAAGTTGTCAATTACTTCAGAGGTCGATATTTCCACATTGTGGTGAATCGATAAAATTGCCAAACCATTCAGCCTTTTCTGCATGAAACGGAACTAACTGATAATGTTTTATTGTTTTGTAATGCGTACTTACAATAAAATGCCAAACTTTTGAAAAGTATATGCTGAAGCTCGGTAAAACTGACAGTTATTTAAAAGAAAAGCTGAGTTATATCTTTTTACCCACAAAGGTAGTTCAACAGGCTTTTAATATTTACCATTTTAAGTTAGCTACGCGGGGGAGGGGGGTAGACCTCCTAGACCCCCCCCCCCACAAATACGTCACTGACATTTTCTGAAGCAAGTCACATCGGACCTGTTCAGCTTCTTGCATACTTAAAACGTTTTTCGGTTCTAAAACTTCAGAAATATTTGTTACTTTTTCAAAGCTCTCAAATCGAGTCTGATCACTGATGACTGATAACTGAAAGCGGGGGACTGAGGTTGCAGTGCTATCAATGTATACCGAAATGAAGTAGAAGATATCGAGATATTTAATCAGCGAACTTACCGGGCCCCCCAAAGGGCTCTCTAAGGGCCCGGGCCCCTAAGCAACGCTTATTCCCGCTTATGCATATCACCGCCACTGGTAGCAACCTTGTTTTAGAAATTGGCATATGTCAGGATAACCTACAAAACGGAATGCCATTTATTTCCCTACAATTGCATTTTTAAGAATCGACATACGTAAAATTACTAGATTATCACGTGACTCCGAATGGGTATAAATTTGACTATACTAATTTTGCACTACTAGTGTTAGAACGCACCATTATTGGCCTATCTTAGGTCGTGAAGTTGTTTTTCTCCACCTTGGGAGACAAAGTATAATAAACAATTTTCACCGTGGTAACTAATAAATTGCTAAGTTACCAAATAAGACTATTTTAATTTTGACGTTTTAAAGAGCTGTATTTTCAGGTTGACAGTTTAAATATTTTCGAAATTTGTTAGGAATTTTAGGTATTAAGCCGTTTAGGTAGAGCAAAAAATAGTATATACACCACGGTAGCGAATCCTCTTATAACCTTCGCGCGATAGATACTGGGCTTCGCTACCTTGATGTATAATATATACTATTAAACTTAGAATAAAAACAACACGCATTAACCAATCGCTATCTTTGAAATAGGAGCTCCATTGGGACCACTCCTTGTCTACACCTTTTACTGCTGAACTAAGTGGATGAATGGAAGTAAAGCGTCATTCTTGACACCGGCCAAGTCTGCTCACACGTGAGACCTTCGCCGAGTCGTGTCAAATTGCTCTAGTAATCTTGTAGTGAGTTTCCAATAAATGGCAAGCTGGCAGCAAACTGTTAGCAAGTGTGCAGTGAATTTTTAGCAAGTTTAAAGTAGGTAGGTTTAGTAACCTTGAACAATTCTTTAGCAGAATTAAAGTGTCATGTTCCCTGTAATGCACTGGCAGAACAAGGAAATTGGCAATAAACTTACAGAAAGTAGTACAAGCCCCTTTAGACTAGATTAAAATAAAATTAATGCAATGATTTCTTACAAAAATAGTCAAATGCCAAAAACTAAAGAAGCTACAAAACATCAAATGATAACTTTCACGCAACTAAAACGTTTTGCACTCTGTTCCCGGTTTAATAGTCTTAACATCTGCAATCAATAATAAGATTTACTAAATCTAGTATTACAGAGCGACTAGAAATTTTAATTTAAATTAGTGAAAAAAATCAGCTTGTAATTCTGTTAACACTTACTACTAATTGTAGGTGTTAGTAGAAGCAGTATTGTTATTTTCCACTTCATAAGTAGTTTACCAGTATTCACACAATGACATCACTTGGGGTTAGGAAATGTCTACGACAAAATAGGCAAAGCTTTATAAAAAATAGCTTTATTTGCAATTTCAAATAAATTAAATAAGTTTACAACATGAAGTTTACAATTTTAAAAAACATGACTTATTACACATATGACGATTATAAAGTAAATATTCATGTTAAGTATAATTAATGAAATTGTCTTATAAAGCTAAGTGTTACATGTTTTGCACATGGTAATCGATCAACATTTTTTAGTTTTTCTTTGAAGTAGTATTCTCACATTCTTAATGTTGTTAGCAAGCCATGTTTCGGCGCAGCAAAACATACGAGAATAAACAAATATACATAATAGTCTACACATTATCACTCATCACTGATTGAACAACTAATAGATAGGCATTTTAAATCCAATGATATCCTTAACTCTATTTGGCACTAGTAATTTCTTTACGATGTCGTGGAAGTGATACGGTTTCTCTATTAAATAAACCTTTTTTAAATATTTACGTGCAGCGTTTCTACTAAGCTCGGCCAACGACGGGAATTCAGGAATTCCATCAAGTTTTTTACCAAGCTGTGCGTCGCTGCCAAATCGCTCTTTGAACAGGTCGTCTAATTCCTTTTTAATAAAGCGTGGCACCGAAAAATATCTCAAGGTGTCGATAACACAATCCGACACTTGGGAATTGGGCGCTGCTCGGATGAGAATTTTGCAAAAGTCGAAAATTGCGCGAGAATCCTTTTCTTCGTCCAATCCCAAGACGAAAGCAGTCTGTGCACGAATACTTTCCGGAACGTAGCCGTTGATGTCAATGTCTCCACAGTAGATAATCGATTCGACTTCGCTGTTAGACTTATGTCTGGCAAAGCCCAAGACGTAATTCATGTCTAAAAGTCTGACCCTAGCGCCCAAAGACATACAGAGATTAATCACGGCCAATCTGTTGCCTTCATCGATTTTGTTCTCGTTCAAAATGTGCAAGAGGAATGACATAAAAGGAAATAGAAGGTTCATAGAGTTCTCGCATTCTTCTATGAGATCCGGTGCGACAGGAGAGGAAAGTATCAGGAACAAACATTCCAACCACTGATCAGGGGGGAAAATGCATTCGCTCAGGTACAACGTTAGAAAACAAGGACGTTTGCTTAGGAGAAGTTCTTGGTCTAGCTTGGGCCATATCGCCTTAAATAATTCGTTATGTCGGTAATGCTTAAACGAACGAACGATGGGAGTATTATCATTTCTAGATACATTAACATCGGCACCAGCTTTTACTAAATCCACAGCCAAGCGACTTCTATTCCATAACGCATAATCGAGGGCTCTGGCATTGGAAATGCTGGTGGAGGAGAAATCGCTGTAATAATTAATCAGCACCTCAGCAATATCCTCTCGGTCCAGATCCAAGGCGTTTATCAGGGGCGTTTTGTTTCCGCAGTCTGTTATGGTAACATCAGCTCCATTAAACAACAACATGCAAGTAGCTTCTAAACTACCACTCCGTACAGCGTACTGCAAAGGAGTCCATTTCCAGTCGTCTTGGGCGTTTACATTAGCTCCATACTTTATCAGCTCGTAAACTATTGGCAACGAAGATCGCTTTAGAGCCAAGTGCAATGGTTGCAGCTCCTCTTCGCAAGGTTCGTTGATGTCGCAGCCGCTTCTGATTAGACTGAGGATGAAATCTTCGTTCAGGTTCAATTTTAGGCTTCTGGTTAATATGGAGCTTCCACGTCTTCTGCCTCTGTCTGTTGGTGCTCTGAAAGAAGAATATCCAGTTGAATTTTCAGCTTCAAGCATGATTTAACAAACACATTGCAATTGTAATGTTTTACTGTTTTCGGAGTAAACTTAATTGGCATAACGTCCCGATAAAAGGTTGAAGATGTAATAAAAAACACAAATAACTCTGAATTATTGTTTTCGTGATTGTTACTTTAGCCCAGTACTCAGCCTATCATCAGTCGTATGTCTACTACCGCGGGTAGTTATGCGGGGTGTGCCGGTAAGTCTGAAACGGTGCCCTAAACATTCCTTTACTCACGACGGTTATAGTTATTTACGTAACAAGTACTGGAAGTGAGACTTTACAGGACTAGTAGGCAATTTCGAAACACTTTCGGTACTAGCTACATGTGCAATAGTTTTTGTTAAATCGTGAGAAGAGTTTACAAGTTGATGCAATAGTAAGGTAGTATAATCTTATTAACATATAATTTCGACTTGGACCGCTTAGTCTTTGTGGATAAACAAACACCCAGAATGCTCTGGCTTAATGTGCTTTGCGCTTTGTGAACTCAAGCAAGAATCCACGCAAAATCATCAAATCAATGCAGAGAAGTATTCACGACGTAAAAAAAATATTGTAAATACCTGATACAAAACAAATAAAGCAACAGCCAGAGTGGAAAATCATATATTATCATTCTATACGACAAAAGGACTATTATAAGGTTAACCCATATCGCCGACACTGTTCGGACTATTATTTGGGGTAGAAACTTAATCCATGGCAGCCCCAATCGTAAGTGAATCCCTTTATAGCTAGTTTCGCACATGACGACTTCAGTTGCATAATACAGAAGTTAAAGGAGAATGTACGGCCAATGGACAGGGTAAAACTGAAAATAAATCGGGGATTCCCTAAAAATAGGAATAGAAACGTTCAAATGCTTGAGTTTATACCGACACAAATAAACAAACTGGTAAACTAGTAATACCAAACGAGTTTATTATAGGTAGCAAAATGATTTGTAAATCAGAAAATTACATCATAAAAAATAACAACAGCAAGATGCAAGTGAAATAGAGTTCTGCAGTAGAAGTTGTCGACCTACACGAATGAACAGAAGTAAAAAGGAATAAATTAAGAAAAAGGAGAAATTGATATAGTGCAGCATGTCGCATGTCAGAAGAATGGACCATAATAAATAAATATTTAGAGTAATAGTATGGTGTGTCAATAGAGAGATAGTGACGTCGTACAACTTTACATAGAAAGCGTCTTCCAAAACGTATGTAACATATAGGACTCTTATTTATTGTTAATTTCTAAAAAAACTTTTTATAAAAGTATGTGCATCATTAAAACCCACCTTTAGGAATATAATATTTTTCAATTGTTGAAGTATAGCGAGAAACAGAATAAATTTAAAGTTGCGACATAAGTAAACTATCTTTATTTCTGATTTTTTTAAAATTTATGAGAAAAATATCACTCTAGATGAAAGCTAAGTTCTAATAAAACATCAATTTTTATTCGCTGTTTTAGTTGAAAATCTTATTACGTCAACCAAAGTGGTAATTTCCTCATTAGACATTTATAATACCTTGCGCTCTTTGCTATTCTTAAATATGAGTATTTTTTAATACGATGCATGCTGATTTTTATGTCAATACGAGCAATACAAAATTTTAAATGCAACAACATATTATACCTGTGTCTTACTACAAATAACGAAACTTTTAAAAATGTTTCAGCTAAATGGAAGGCCTTGGCTGTGGTTCATGTCTATGCTGTAGACCTTGCTTTCAATCCACAGATGTCAGTATCAGCACTTTTTTATTCCAGTGTCTTTATATAGACAGTGGCGACAATGGGGCGACCTATTTTTGATTGGCTCCCTAGATCACGTGGTATTAGCCGCAATTTTTAGGCTAAATCACTTGTGATTCGTGTTATACTTTTGGCAGTACTGAAGTGTATTGTCAGTCTATGTCAAATTCGAGGTTCGTGGGTTAGGTTTTGTTTTCAGTACTGCCAAACGTAAAACACGTATCACAGTCGACTCTGGTTACGGATTTAAATGAACAACCGTTAGAAATTTGCCTAAATATGGCGGCGGGGGTGTGGCTTAGTTGTATTGTCGCCACTGTCTATATAAAAGCACTGTTTTGTTAGAGTTCCTATATAATGGAACTCTATTTTTTGTTAGAGCTCTATGTTTTACGGCTTCCCCTGCACAATTTAAATGCTGCTACTTTTGACGGAACTCCTGCTGAGGTCTGCTAAACGTCATGACTAGTCTGAAACGCCTGAGACTATTACTTTACATTTTGGCTGTAACTTCGTTTGCGTTTAAGAGTTCTTCCTGACTTCTTTTTTATTGTGTATGTAAGAAGCCTTAGATTTGAAGAGAAACTTGTGTTGTGGTGTGGAGAACCTATACCATTCACATAACATAAGTTTCTTTATATTTTTACTTCTTTGTTTATAATTGTGTTTGAATTTATTATCTAAACTCCACGGCGTATTCATGAAGCAGTTGCTTCACCGTTTTACTATATTCATTAACCCCGAAGGTGGAACGCAAGACGACTATTATATGAAAGCATTATGTATGTAACTTGTACCATTTAACGTTTAACCTGTTACTTCATACTAATATATCAACTAGATACATTAATATACTTGTTGATATTAACGTTTTTTTATGTTATTTATAACTGCCTGTATTTTAAATGATTCTTTAGGAATTATTTCATATCACCAGCAAATCTGTATCTTTATCGGGTACCGATTTTGAGTCGGATCATAGTAATAAGTATAAGCAACATTTGCCTGCATTTTGTGATTTATAAATTTCAAAATTGCCGCTCGTTGGTTTAATTGGGCTTGGAAATACCAAAGGCGCTGTAAACGAAGTTTTAATAAGGTCACTATATCAATAAGGTACCGCCATTCCATTCCTCGCTTGAGAATGTGAGAAAATTGTGAGATAAGGATAACAAATACAAATTTCCCAAGTGCAATAGGGAAGCCACTAGTTTTTGGGGATTTTCTTTTTGGTGTAATGGCACTTGTAAAGTGAGGAATCTGTTAGGTTATGTGTTTTTATCCCCAGTTAGAGAAAATTGTGCGACAAGGATAGATATAAAAAATCACTAATGGCGGTACCTTATTGGTATAGTGACCTTAAGTTTTAAACATATCTTGAATCAAGTTATTATATGAACTATTACGAGTAAGCCATGTTGTGGAAACAATTCAACATCAAATAAACTTCAAATAAGCTACAATCTAAAGTTTGCTGTTTGCTGGATATTTATGTTTCAGTTTCCTCAACACTGTGAGTTTATAGTTGACAAGTTGATACGTGTAAAAGGCTCTTAATAGGAGCATATAGCAATGACTTGAATTCTATGATGAACAATTTTAAGGTTAATTTATTTTCAACCAAAATATGACAATCAAAAATTTAAATCCACCTGTTTTAATAAAAAAATACTACATTTATTGCAAACATTACACACATTCTATGTATCCACTGTATCTACATAATAATTCTCCATAAAAATGGTATCTGGATTATAGCTTTCTAAATTACAATTGATGCTTTCTCAAAATTAATTAAGGCTTTCTGAATTACTAATTATTAATCTGTATTGTAAATTACACTTTTTGAATTATAAAAAGCTATAGTTTCTTATGATCCCCATAATACACCTCAAATCAAATTATAAGATATGGGTTGCAAATAAACTACTAAAATGCTAATTTTGTGTAATCACTTCACAGATACACGATTGTATTTAAGATAAATAGACAGAGCATAGAGTTTAATAAAATCTTAGTAAAAGAAATACTTAGTTGATTTAGTTTATATTTTTTATCAAAACTTTATATTTGCCTTTTGAAAAAACTAATGTTATTCTCTTAACTTAAAAAAATAGAAATACACGTAGTTTGTATAGCTCATGTAAATTAATTCCACTTCCCCCCAAACCATAAAACAATTGAAAGTATTTTATTTTTAAAACTAGTTATAACTGAAGCACACACTTTAAAAAAAGAATGAACAATAAAAAGAGCCACATCTTTTTGGAAGACATTATACTCGTATATCTATACAAAGTGAGGCAACACTTACGATATTTGCATATATTCTTGATGGCATGCATTATAGCCGAAAAGTGTCCTACTATTCTAAAGGTCTGTGTAGCGAATTGCTTTTTTTCATGGCACACTGTTTTGCAAGCGTTGCCATATTAATTTCGAAAACTTTTTTCGTCAATTCTGACCCTCTTTTGAATTTTATTTACAAAAAATCGTAGCCGTGGATGGCACATTTTCTCACTAAAATGCAAGACTTGAAATGACTTAAATGCAAGAGTGTCTTGCTAATTATATGTGCAGACATGAATTAAGTAGGAAACAAAAAACAATTAGAAGATGTTGACAGTTCTATCACAAAATTATCACGTATCAAGTAATTATTAGAAAGAAATCGTGAAAGGTCTAAAAAGAAATAAGAATTAATGAAAAAAAGTAAAAGTGCCATTTGGAAAAATTCATGATGATGACAAAAGAGTGTGCAGTAAAATATAATTGGTAAAAAATAAAACGTAGCGTATGGTATCAAAAATATTGCAAATGTTGCCTCACCCTGTATATAAACACGATCCAGGGTTTTTTACCTTCATAGTACTGTATATAACCTATGTAATGTTAGATTTAATTCAATATACTTTTAGCAATGATAGTGATTGACGAAGGCCAAAAATTGTCTGTAAAGGGTTGGTTTGGCCTGACCAGCCTACTCTATCTCTTATAACAACGAACATAAGTTCCATCTCCTGTCAAGAAAATAACCTGGTTCTACAAACTAAAAATGTCCACAGTGGACTTGGTTAGTTTTTACATTGGTCCTTCGAGCCGGATCCGAATTTTGGGCTATTTGGGCAACTGGACCGGACTTTGAAGGAAAAGGAAAATTGGCTATTTTTACAATATATTAAAATTTTAGGAATTATATTTTGTTGGGCTTAAACGACTTGTGAGCACCTTTCCACGATTAACTGAGCACAACCTTGATATCTGCGGGGTATTCTGTATAATCAGTTTAGCTTTAGCTTAATTTTTCTATAAGCTCTCATTCTGTCACCTTCTTACAGTATTTTACATTTGGGCGCCAGCAGTTGGCCAACGGCGATTGGGTGACAGCGTTTGGGCGCTGGAATAATTTCACGCAAAAAAAATACCAATAAACTTGCAAAGCATTGCTTGAGATTATCCGTTAAATTTTTGAATATTTAAAGTAAATTTAGCAAAATTGGTATTTTCTTCTATTATTATCTTCACAAAATGGCGCTCAAAGCTGCATTATCTTCTTACCTCAGCATTTTAGGAGAAACATAGCTGTTATGGATATTATAGAAGACATAATTTTGTACAACTGTTGTTTGAACAATAATCACAAAGACATTGATATTTAATTCGCTTACATATAAAAATGTAAACAAAAGTTGTAGAAAATTATGTCTTCTAGAATATTATCAAAAAATGAGGCCCGATAACATAAGAATCCCATTTCACGCCTGGCGCCGAAACGCCGGCGCCCAAACGTCCTGTTCCGACCTATATTTAGAAAAAGGTAATTGCAACAAATGTCACTAACATAAACTGAAATAGTTTTGAAGTAGTAAAAAAAGTATCTAAAAAAGCTCGGGAAAAGGGGAAATCAAGGTTCTCTTTATATCCAGTAATAATAAAAGTTAATTATGTAGATAATGCTTCCAACGCGAAAAAAACTATCTGTGGCTCTAGCTATTTTTAACGCTTTTTAGAGCTTCTTTCATTTCTACTACCAAGATAAACATGAAAAATATATACACAAAGCAGTAAAAGCTGATTTATACAAATTGTGAAGACATCAATATATTTTATTCAAAAAAATTGTTTGTAAACAGTTGTAATATATCGCCAAATACAGTTATGGAAGCCTACGTAATCAATTTAACAATTCAGAAATCTCATGCAACTTTTGCCTATGCCATTTTTTCGAACCCCCCTCTCTCCAAACTGAGTTAAAATTTAAAATAGTTTTACTCGAAGAATGTACCCACCCCTCTATGGAATAATATTCTAATAAATGGTACAAAACATAAAAAACTTGTCTTTGAAATGCCAACCAACAAAAACTGCATAGATACTAATAAAACTTTTAGTTGACAGCGTGTTTTAGTGTAGTTGTATCGTTCATCTTTACTGAAATACATGCTGACCGGCTCGTCAAATGTAGGGGGCATAAATGATTGCAAAAATATACGATATGCTTTGTGAAGGATTTTTATAATAGTTATGTTCATTTTATTATACTACTCTTTCTGTAGGAGTTTTTATGTATAATAAAAACTAGTGATATCTACCCTGTTTGTTTAATTCACAGAAGTAATATCAATAATAATATATATAATTCTCACTTACCTTGTTGCTTTCAACTGAATCATATATTGACATATCTCGTACTTTCATAATTGACTTTGAAATTATGTCATGTTTAAATATACCTCGGCTAGCCAGCTTATTTAGCAATTGATACTCTCTCTACTTCCCAGCTGAATGAGTTAATGTCAAATATAACTGTATTAATGAATTGTACCTTGAATAACCAAATAAATATCAATTTGATTATTTAAATCACACTCTTAGTACTTGAGTTTGAATCTAATTAACTGTTATAGTGTATTAAACGTTTGAATTGACATTACAAATTAATAGTCAGATTAAAGTTGTCAAAATTATTTAATTAAATGAAAGTTCCAATAAATGAGGTTAAATACTTTTTCAAAAATAACTAGACCCAAAATGAAAAATTTCTAATTATAAAGATCGAAACCGTCGAGTACTCAAATCACCATATTAATTTAGAAAACTTAATATTCTAAGATTCTCTAAATCTAAATACACGTTTTAAATTCTAAATTTGCCGTATCCAAACTGTTACTAGAATACACTAACCTTCAACAGCCAAACTCGTACTTGGGATGTTGCTCTAATATCAGTTTCACACTGATCGAAGTCATCAAACACCTACTTGAAGATGATGATGACCCATAAAAGCTCGTTGTAGGCAGACTTGACCGTTTAATATTTTCTTAAAACGGTATTGCAGCATGCCACACACACAAACACTCACTAAACTGATGGCTTGTACACCAATGACCACTTGAAATGGCTTCTATAAATCTCCAACTCACTATGTGAAGACTAATATTGACCCCTTGGTCAGTATTTGATCGTGCAGAAGGCTATTCTTACTAACACGTATCAAATTGAATTATATCCTCACAATTAAAGGTATTATTCGACCTTTAATGTGAATATTTTGACTGATAATCTTTAAATTATAGAAACTTTTCAACCCTTGTAAACAACCTCTTGGTTGCTAATATTTACTGCCACCCGTTATTCTCTTACACTTGTTATCACATGGATACCCTTTTGATATCTTGATATTAATTGAAAATAATTAAGCATTCTCACAGCATGCTACATTACAGTTGGTAGTTTAGGAACCTGCACAAGCTTCCTATGGTTTGGTTTTTTAGGAAATAGGGCTGAAATTGTTTTAATGCTTATTCACTAAAAGCTTTTCGAAGAATTAAAACCATTTCAGCTGCCCTATTTCTTAAAATAAATCAAAATCGACATTACATGTATGTAAAAAACCGATTTTTATGTTTTGACGTACAATGATGCTTATTTAATATTAACCTCGTTACATTATTCAAAATAATATTTCAGATTTATGTACTTGCAAACATGCACAGGAATTAAACTGTAACATAGGCAAACTGTAAGACCAATTAAAAAAACATGGATAAAATATAAAACGTTTTACTCACCGTGTTGCCTTTGAAGACGAGTTGCTGTTGCGGCCGTTCATATTTATGTTGATAATTTTGATTTTTCTTCAAAATGTGTTTAATATTACAAAACTAACCAACTAAAAGTTCAATTTGTAATCTGCTCAAACTCAAAATGAAACACACTTGTTGCACTTGCACTTTATTCCACAATAATCTCTTAGCACTTGAAATTGCATAAATATATTCTCAGTTTTAACATAATTATTAAATTCACAGGTAATTAATAAATCCTTTACTAACCCCCACTCCAAAATACCAACCAATGGACAAGCAGATTGAGTAAACCCGTGAGTCACGAAAACGCTTTCCTTTTTGGAAGTTGTTCATAGATAACGATCTCTCTAATTAGGGGCAAAGCTAATGGCAGGGCAATTAAAGAAATCTTCAAGGCCAAAAACACTTAAGGAAACTCTTTCTTTTATAGCAGGTTTGCTGATTATGTGCTAAATTTTGTAATTTATATTTAACTAAAAAAAAAGCAACATGACACCAACTGTTGCCACCGTTTTGGAAATTTCGTGCAAGCACGAAATACTTCGCCGTGTCATACATTCGAAGATTTTTACAGCGATTTTGGTGGTATCGCATTATATTCTGCCGCGATTCTTTCTTGAAGCTCTGAAAGATTATGAACAAAATCAATACTGAGAGTTTCAGTAACAGAATAAAAAAGTAGGCTTTCAAGGTCTCACACAATTACGTTAGATAATGTAGAATAGTGTGAGCTATTAGAAATATTGCATGCTTCTACTGCAAAATATATCCCTGTTGTAATTCGTCATCGTGAAGTCGATTCATAATCGTCATCTATGTACCAAGAGCGTAAGAAGGCGTGTATGGCTCGTGTGGGCTGCAACACGACAAGGGCCATAAACGAAGTGCACACACAATATTGTGTACCGAATGGGAATATTTATAATTAAAACCAGATTTATAAATGTTGGTAACCTACGATGTAATCGCTCGTCAAACTGACAAACATACTAACCTTATTGTAGCTTAGCGGGCCGTAAAGTACTTTATAGTCCTTGGACTGTAAAGTGCCACATTACACCCTCAGAAATATGATATAAGGTTCTGCCCAGTCGTGCATAAATAATTGAAGATGTTGTTTTGAACCCAATAGCTAATATAGTCCAAAGTCAAAGCATTGTCATTGCTTAATAATAATTGTTCTAGAAACGCTTACAGTACAAAACCATTCTATTTAAATCTGAAGCTCTTCATGTATTAGTTTTGAAATTGTAGATGTACATTATATTCACATATTGCTTTAGAATAGCACATCAAGCACCATATAGTTAGAATCCATGTCTTGATCAAGTCTTTGGGTCGATTTAGTTGGTTCATCTTGCAATCGAATGTTGACTTTGTCCATAATACTCAGTTTGAATGGATGCTCTATCAGCTTACTGTTTTTGTGATGTTCCAGACATTTCTGTAAAAGTTGTCACGGTATATTTATTTATTCATTTAAGGTTGCTTACAGAACAAAGTTCCAAATACAGCATTTCCTACTTACATGTAGCAAAGTTTATAACCAGGTATAGTTTTAAGTATGTGAATTTATCAAAAGGAAAGAATTGCAGTATACAGTGTGGAAATAAAGTAACGGATAGATTCATTTACTTTGTTAATATTAATTTCTATGAAAAAATCTTGAAGGGGTATAGCGATTTTAATTATAGGACATACACTACAACCACCTTTATGTTGCTATGTCATACGTTTTAAAAGTTATGACGTCATCAACTTTTTTTTAAATGACAACTAGTATTTTTTATTATTGATTCTGGTAGTGCTTTTTATGTGGTTTTCAATGATATAAACTTTTCAATATGCTGCATTTGCAAAAATCGAGAAAAATGGTCTTAAAATTTAAATATTAAAAATCAATGAAATGGGCAAATAAATCTAGTTACCTACGTTTGACGGAAAGTCATTGACGACACATTCGTTTTTATTGAAATTTAAAAAACAATTGAAAAATACAATAATATATAATAAAAATTGCAATTATATGTGTTTCCCTTAATTGTTCTATTTTTATTAATAAAATAGTTTGCTAAAGGTAAATTCTAATTTAGAAAAAGAAAATCACGCTTATTTTGTTATGATATTTACAAATTGTTTAATTCTGACATGTAACTAATCTTGTTTTGTTTTATCCACCAGAAATAAGATTTTTTTGCTCATTTCATTGAGTTTTAATATTTAAAGACCATTTTTCTCGATTTTTTCAGATGTTACATATTGAAAATTTTATATCATTGAAAATAACATAAAAAGTACTACCAAAATAAAAAATAAAAAATACAGGTTGCCATTGAAAAATAAGTCGATGAAGTCATAACATGAAAAACAAATTACATAAGAACTGAAAATATTCCCTATGGTCAAAATCGCTATACCCCTTCGAGATGTTTTCATAAAAATGAATATCAACTAAGTTAATGAATTTATCCGTTACTTTATTTCCACAAAATGTGTATAAAAACGAATTTGATTGGAAATCGCTATACTAATTGACAACAAAAACGTTACTTATATAGGAATTAAATATTACTTCTTTCCTGGAATTATTAAATACTATAAGAAGTTATTTGACAAATTATCGACGTCCATATAATACACATTCATAAGTTTCTGCATTCAACCAAAGCAGAATTTAGGCACCAAGTTGTTCTATCGAAAGGATATTAAAATATACAGCAAAGTTCATTTATAATGCAATGTGGCCATATTGTTAGCTAAATGGTCCATCCACTTTATCATTGGAAGATAGGCAACCCATTATACATTGGGCGCATTCAGACGGCACAACCCCAGTTTAATTATTTTTATATTTTGTTCAAATGAATGAATAAACATTATTTAATGACGTTAGTAAAATAAATTAAAGAGTAATTAGTGTAGTAGGAAAGTAGGTAACTATGTAAGTGATATCTAAGAATAATTACAGTTGTACAACCGTCGTGTCGTCAGAATGCGCCTATTCATTACTATACTGGACGCAGGGAACAAATAGAGTGGCTTATGCAACCCAAATGACATATTACAGAGCTGACTGGATTAGTAGTTTAATAGTAATTACTAAAGAATCAGAGATGGCGGTTCTTATAATTTGACCTAATAATTTCTACTGACATTAAATCAGTTTTTGAGGTTGCGATACAAATAGAAACTTCGACCAACTTAAAACGCATACCATATTTGCACTTGTTATATGTAGGCAATAGTGATATTTAGCATGAGCAAGGCCGCATGCCTACATATTAAAAGTGCATAAATGTCATGCTTTTTAGGTTGGACGAACAACCTCAAAAAATTATTTAATGTCAGTTGAAATTAGGTCTAAATTATAAGGACCGCCATCTCTGATTCTTTAGTAATTACTATTAAACTACTAATCCAGTCAGCTCTGTAATATGTCATTTGGGTTGCATAAACCACTCTATTTGTTCGGTGCACCAAGTATAGTTAATTTTTATCTAACCGAAGTTAGTCCCAAGGCATTCATTACGAAACTACCAAGAAAGGTTAACCTCAAAATAAAATGTGTTCTTAGTTAAAAAGAATGATTTAATAACGAAGATGAACTATATAAAAATTAAGAAAAAAGAACAGCAGTACGCAATTATGTGTTCATTAAATATTCTGTTTATTACTGTTTCACAAGACACTATTCTATTGACTTTAATAATGCTTTTTATTACAGCTAACAGGTCAGATATTTTTTGTTAAAAATAAAATTCTAAAATTGTTTGTAGTTCTGCTGTAAGAGTGGACAAATTTCAATGTGTTCGTAAGGAATCTCGAAATTATTAAACAACTAAGAATGAATGAAAGAAATACACTACACCAAATTACTATAGATAGGTACTTGGAAACAATATTATGAAAACCTATTATCTGAAAACAGAGACGAATACAAGAACGTACAATACGAACCTTTGGATACTACGTATGAATACTATGAAGAAATAACAGTCGAAGAGATGTGAAGAGCGCTACAGGGAATGAAAAACAGAAGATCGCCAGGTCCTGGAGGTTGTCCAATAGAATTGGTGAAATACGCCCCTACAGTAGCGCTGGAAGTTATAAAAAATATATTCACTTATAATACCATGAGTAGTCAAAGTTATGTCGACTGTTTTTGCTGTGGTGTCACGAATGTCCATTGCGCTTTGGTATGATTAGGACGAGTGCGCTAGCACGAGTCCTAATCTTAAGCGCAATGGACATAAGTAGTGATACCACCGCAAAAATAATCTACTTAACTTTTACTAAGAATGGTTTTCGTGGGATTATTTAATAGATCAAACTACTTTTTCAAATTAGTTTTCAGTAAATCTAGCAACAAACTACGCAATTTCTATAGGAACACTAATATTGACTTTTTCTAATAAAAATCGCATTTGTTATAAATAGTCACTTGAATACCTTCTAGGAAGATATATCCACTGATATTTTTTTTATTGGTCAAGAAACGTCAGAATTCTGGATTTTCATTTGTCAGTTTTTGGCAGATGACAGGTGAATTGAATAGTCAATAAATGTCTACATGGAGAAGAAATTCCTTCAGAATGGAGAGAGACATTTATAAGTTCCATACATAAAAAAGGACATAAGAAAGATTGCACCAATTATAGAGGGATAAGTGTAACCAGTTCTATATGCCGACTGTACGGACGCATAATAAAAACAGGATTGAAAATGGAAGTAGAACAAATTGAGGAACAAAGCGGATTCCGTGCAGGGAGATCCTGCATAGATATTATTTTCTGTTTAGCACAATTATCAGAAAAGACATTAGCACATAATAGGGAAATGCATTTAATATTTATAGATATTAAGAAGGCTTGCGACAGCGTGTCAATTAATAAGTTATGGGAAGTTCTCGAAAATAGTAAAAAAAAGAGAGTGTATGTGAACGCAGTTAAACAACTCTACAAAAACAACATGAGCAGGGTAAAAATGAGTAATACATTCACAAAAATGTGTCTGCTCCAAAGATTTAAGACAAGGGTGTTCCATATCGCGCACTTTATTTAATATATATATACAACAAGCATTGCACAATTGGACCAAAAAAGGTCAAAGAATGGGTATACCGATAGGAGGCAGGCGACATCTTGCATACATTACTCTTTGCGGATGATCAAATTATTACCGTTGGTGACCTAGAAGCCTGTGAAATATATGGTACGAAAATTAACAGATGAGTATAATAGATGGGGTCTACAAATTAACTTGGATAAGACAAAATATATGGTAGTAGGTGGTCAAATAAGAGATATACATACAGACAAGGGCGTTATAAGAGAATGCACAGAATATAACTATCTGGGTGTCACAATCACGAACGAAGGAGTAAGAAACACGGACATTCTAAATAAAGTGGCCCAGAAAACTAGAACGATTCAGTTTTGCTTAACCCAATCTTGTGGATTAAGAAGATAACAAAAACAAAAAAAAATGTTATATAAAACGATTGTGCAAAGTATTCCAAAAGTGTATACGGTTCATCGGAATCCAATCGACCTGCGAATCCGTTCCGTTGGATTCGTTTCGCTTGATCCGTTTATACAAATACTATAATTACGACTAATACTGGCACCAGTTGAAGCCAACAAATTGTAAATTGGGTAATCCTGCAGATTAGGGCCATATATTTAATAACATATATGATTAGGGACCTCAATTTAAACCATGGCCAACTAATATTTAGGTTAGCTTACGCTAATACAGCCATTACAATCAACATAAAAACATGATTCTATAAAGCATGCCATGACAAAATGTCATTTGGCGCCACCTCTTAATGTTATTCTGAACTTTCAACCAGGGCCTACCGCGATATTCAAATTAAAAACAAATACTGCTGAATAGGTAGATTTGAAAACTTGACATATTTCAATCAATTATATCCTCAAATTCATATTGCCGTAGTTTGAGTCAGTAATTTTTATATAAACAGGTTCTTTCAAAGCTATTTAAAATGGTTAGAAAGTGGTTTACCTGTGGAAATCCAAACAAACCACTTTTTGAATTTCCAAGCGATATGCAGATTCGTACCAAATGGCTCAAAGCTAATTCAGGAGTGATATTGTTAACACGTTGAAGGACACTAACGCTGAGCAGCGTCCTTAATTGTATCTACCAGTATAACTGAACGCTGCACGGCGTCTAATTTTCTATATAAAATAATAGTAATCCAGTTGTTACTGTCACCACTGGTACGTACACAGTCATATCAGTGTCACACAAACACGAGTTATTTGCACCAAACAGCTCTCTTACAGTTATCTACCTCCTTGCTCCTACTTGTGCAGAACGCTGATAAGCATCGCAGTGTATCACAACACAGCCCTATATGAAGTCGGCAACTGTCCTCCAACGTGTTAATTAATAATAAAACTAATTAAATTACCTTAATTTATAATATTTATTAATCATGTATTACATATATTTTTAAACTTAATGAATACTCTACTTTGTGTATTAACCATTTCGATGAGAATTCTCTAAAAGTAGTTGACAAAAATACTTGTTTGATTAAAAACGCTACACCAACTGGAACTGTATATAATACATATTTTTTATCACATTAATTAGAAGTACCATTATGTACATTTTTTAGCACATTTTACCTAATTTTGAAATTAATTAAGAACAAGAACATTTACAAAAACCATTCAAAAGAAACCTAAGCTGAACTTATATCTCCAACCCAAATTGCAGATCTTCAGTATATGTACCTACTATTAAAATGTTGACTTTAAAGCTAAAGCGGATTAGTGTTAATTATTCAAAGTTTATTAAAAATAAAACAACTTAGAAAGATATACAGAAGAATAGAGGCAAATTAAATGTTTTCCATAAAATATTCCAAGATGTTGACGATGGAGACAAAAAAGCAGAATTTCTTGCAAAAATTGTTCTTAATTATGATAAAAAAAGCTCCTCGTTAGTCAGAAGTTTCGATTCATATGTGTACAGTATGGAGATTTCGCTCTCCTAAAGGATATCAGCACTGCAGAAACCATTTAGCAAGTTTACCATCAAAAACATTGTTATGGTATCTTGGTGACTGTAATTGTTCAGATGAATTAATTAAGCAACGTTTAATGGCTAAAGTCACCTAATTAACAGTTCCAGCAGAAAGAATTTGCTTCTTAATTATAGACAATATGTCAATTAAGGAGAAAGTGCAGTATATCAGATCTGAAGATCGCATCTATGGTGTAGATAATACTCAATATACAACCGTTCGCAATATACCTCAAATAGCAAACAAAATGTGTTATGTTATATGAAAGTACATGGATTGTCAACAAGATACATCATTCCAGCACGATATTTTTTTCATTCTTCTTTGAGAATCAATTACTTTTACTCGTTAACAATGAGAGTACTTAAGTCTTCTGACTGTGGTTTCGTTGTTCTAAGAATTGTTGCAAATAATTTTTAGATTTAGATTTTTTGTGGTGGAATTCTAAAAAACTACATGGAACATCCTTTTCTAAAACCTGTACATGATCTGCAAAATGGACTACCTTTTAAGTAAGCTTGTACGGTACTTAACGAAAAAGAATTTGTACTCATCAGATTTTGAAAAAATTTATATTTTACATGCTGTTCAGATTTTTTCACCCACCGCCACTGCCTCTTTACAGTTTTTAAAAGCAGGACAAATTGAATTTTAAAATGTCAACAGCATCTACTGTGAAATGTTTAGAAAGCATATACGACTGTTTCATAATGTGTGTAATAGAACAATATCTGCAAAAATTAGATAGCAGCACTGCACCGTTGGTTCATGTTTCTGACGAAAGACTGTTGATTGGACGTAATACTTCAGAACTATATCGATCCTATGCAAAATTCTTCTGCATCTGTTGGTTTGCAAGGTTTATCCAATGAAAGACTCACTTCTTGAAATTGACTGCTAAAAGTACATCACATTTTTACTTCAAGAAGCTGATTTTTACTATGTATTAACAGGTTCATTTAGTTCGGATGCAGTGGAGGCATTGATTGCACACATGCAATAGAAAGTTGCTTCAAATGACGCAACAATGCTCGAATTGCTGGGCATGCTCTTCGTCTGCTATTACGCTGTGGTATTATGAAGACTGCCATCCTCAAAAATTGCACATTATAGTAACTTCACTAGTTCTGCAGCATTTCCAACTACATCACGCATAACTGAAAACGAAGATGTCGAATTACCTGCACATTTAACAGTTAAAATTCAAGATCGTGCAGACTTAAATTATCCAAATTCCATTTTTGTAGGTTTTATTACAAATATTTATTTTAAAACCGTTTATAACCTAAAAAATATCTTTAGTAAAGACAACAACCAGAACCAGATTTAGGTGCTGTATTTCACCACCTGATGGCGCCAAATACCAGATGCGTTGGCAATTGTCACAAGAAAATTTACAACAATGGAAGTGACACTTTGACTTATGTAATAGCCGTGATAGCTTTGCTATATACATTTTAGTTAGCCATGTTTAAACTAGCGTTTCTAGAGCTAATAATGCAGGTGGGAGTAAAGTGTGACAGTAAAAATGTCCGGTAGAGATAGAGCTTGGATACTGGATACTGCCAGGCTTCAGTTTCAACACTTAATTAATTAGTTTGTTCAATTAGCTGAATAAATAAATTAATTTTAAACCACTATAACATTCATTTTATCCAAAATTTCCTAATGTAGGTATAGTTTGTCCAAATTGAGGTGGCGCAGTCCAGGTATACAGATTAAGCGGGGTTTTCTGTAAGTGATACTTCGTTTACATGTAATCCCTGGTTGTACATGCAACTTACCAGTTGAGACGACTTCTAAAAACCTGCACGTATTTAGGTAAATTATTGAGCTCCAGTTTTTAGTACTAAAATAATACACTGCTATGGTATATAATTTTTATTTCATACTGATGTCAAAAATGACATTTTTCGGATTATTTATGGTACAAAAAAATGGAACATTAAAATCCTAGTACTTTAAAGTAAAATTTTAAAGTTCAAGTACTTTAAAACTTATTTATTGTACAAAAAATGAAACATTGAAGTCCTAGTACTTTAAAGTAAAATTTTAAAGTTCAAGTACTTTAAAATTATACGTCAGTTGTTGACATGAAATTTGAAATGATTTACAACTTTTTATATAAAATTCATTAAACTTGCAGTATGAAATAAACGGTTGTATTCACCACGAACGAAAAGTGTTTTTAAAGGTCCTCGCAAGTAATTCCGTCCTCGGCTGACGCCTTGGACGTAAACAACTTTCTCGTCTTTAAAATGCCACTTTTCGTTCTAGATAAATAAACTACTATTAATTAAGAGCGCATAAAAACACTACATTTTCGTTATTAGATATTAACAGGAAGTCCTCTAACTTGCAAATGTTTTATAAACGGCGTCCTTTCTGATTAAACAAAATTTACATTTCCTTTTTCCTATAGCCAATCAGAAAAGAGCGTACCACATTCAAATTTCAAATAAATCGTAATGTGCAAGTATAAATTTTAAAACTAAACAAATTGTATAATATACAAAAATTGCTGTGTTCTAGGTACTTATAATAATATATCTAAATACCTAGGTGCTTTTGTTTGATTCCTTGATTTTCAATATATCAATTGTGCGAAAAACCACTGCTAATTAAATGCGGACCTGTTCTGCAGGTAAAGGGGTTTCGTAATCTCAAATGACTAGGGTAAGCTCCGAAGCCAATTAACTACGGCAAATCCCTCATATAATCCGTATACCTGGACTGCTCCACCTCAATTTGGACAAACTGTAACACGACAAAACTTTCGATGTGCTGTGTGCAGAAAAATATGCTCTTTCAAATGGCACTCTCAAAAATAGAGGTAGGAGTAGTAATAATGTCACCAATGTAACTAGAACGTCAAAAGACACGATTCTTAAAACAAAGGTTGACGTATCGAGATTTTTTCCGAAAAGCTTTTCCTTTTCTAGAAAATGAATTTATTCCTTACTTTATGTACACACTGTATATGGTGCAGACCGTAACAAGAGGGATAATTATCTCCCTTCTATATTACTGGATCTGGGAACGGTAGTTCAAAATGGGAGCTTTAAAATGCAGGATTACCGTAAATAATAAAATACACAGTGGTTCCAGGTATAGCGTTAGCTCGGGATAAGGCCAAAGCTTGGCTCAGTCCGTTAAGTTAATTCATATCATTTGGTTTTTTCGAATTTTGAATCCAAATATTAAGGTGTTGTTTTGAATCAGTGTTGCCAACTCTTGATTTTTTTCCGTAATAGAAATTTAAAAATAGTAATAAATTTGGCAGTTTGGGTAATAGACTAATAATAATTTAATTCTACTCAAATTCGTCGAAATCGTCAGTTTTTTATGTTTGCGTTAACTTTTGAATTCGGTCTTTAACCCCTGTAGACTAACTACGGAAAGTTATAATAGTATATTAAAGTATGAGTTTATAACAAGGTCTTTAAAACACGCGCGAGTTTTCGAGCACCACGGCGTAGCCGGGGATTCTGATGCAGGTATAATAAAAATATTTTTATCCGCAAACGTCACAAAAGTGACAACTTATTTGTCTTTATTGACAAGGTAAAAGTAAAAGTGTCACTTTATCTGCCTAAGCAGACAAAATAACGACTTTTGCGTACTTTATCTGCCTAAGCACACAAAATGGTTGCTCTCTTTCTTTCTTTCTATGTTTGTTCGCTATCTCCTCCGAAGATACTGGACCGATTAAATTGTATGATGGCTTAAAATTTTGCTAATTTTTAGAATTAGTTCGTAGGCCGGTTTTTATTTTCAAAAAAGTACGAAAAAGTTTTAATTTAAATAAACCTTTAAGCAGCGGATCGGAGCATCTGTCGCCGTGGGTTATGGTGTGACAGCTGCTGTGGCCGTGTGCTATTAGCACGGGTGATTCAGTATGTTCATATATCATTACAGTTGCGCGTTATCTGAACAACAGAGGTTGGCGCAGGGGTACAGTGCTCGCCTGAAATTTACCTGAATACGTTTGCGGATAAAATAGTATATGTTATTCGGAGTAAAAGTGACTTTATGTGGCTTAGCTGAATTATTTGCCTCACTAACGTTCGGCTAAATAAACTTCAGCTTCGCCACATAAAGTATCACTTTTACTCCTAATAACATAATCTACTATTAAGTAAAAAATTAATAAAACTGAATTTTATTTCAACCAAAGAATTAACATTAACCTATAAATAATATACATATTTATAGTAAGTAATTAAACTTATTAAAATCAATGTCGAGATGAACTTAGTTATACTTTTTACTTCCTTTTACAATAAAGGAAGTATTGAATTCACCCCAAAAATTCAAAATTGAGTTTTCAACAGATCTCCATGTTTTAGAGTCCCCTGATCACAAAAAACCTATTTTTTTTCATTGGTCTGTCTGTCTGTTTGTCTGCCTGTCTGTGAACAGAATATCTCAAAAACGGAAAGAGGTATGGCGTTGAAACTTCATATATAAGTTTTGTGTACTATGTAGATGCGACAGCAAGCTTTTGAAGAAAATCGCATAACCGGAAGTAGGTGTTTACTCTTGTGATTTTTCAGTTTTTTTCGATTTTTTCAAAAACGGCTCTAACGATTTTTTTAACATTTTTATTGTGTATTGATGTGAGAAGGTGATTTTCCAGTTGAATACTTCTAAAATGGATTTCTTTTGTTTTTTTTTCAATTTTTTTTTATTAACACCTATTTTAAATAGAACGCCCGGTATATTATTATATTTTTGAATTCAGCTTAAAATTCTAGAGAAAATCGTACGACACTCATTAATGACCAATAGAAAAATTAGTTCAGGAGTCGTAACCAAGACAACTAAAAAATTTCTTGGAAATTTTTTGTAGGTAGATCAGCCTAACTTTGAGGGCTTGTATCGTTACGATTTTCTTACCGAATCTGCATTCGAGCATTAATTCATATCCGGAAATTATTTTCGTGCATTCCAACAACGTCCTAATTTGCCCTCGCGTCCCGCTCGGGCAAATTAATACGACGTTGTTGGACCGCACTCAAAAAAATTTCCGGAAAGAATTAATGCTCTTATGAGATTATATGTGAAAATCGTACGACACTCATTAATGACCAATAGAAAAATTAGTTCACGAGCCGTATCCAAAACAACAAAATTTTTTGGAAATTTTTTGTGGGTAGACATTACTTCTTTTTAGGGTTTGTGTCGTTACGATTTTCTTACCGAATCTGCATTCGAGCATTAATTCATATCCGGAAATTATTTTTCGTGCATTCAACAACGTCCTAATTTGCCCTTGTGTCCCGCTCGGGCAAATTAATACGACGTTGTTGGAACGCACTCAAAAAAATTTCCGGAAAGAATTGATGCTCTTATGAGATTATATGTGAAAATTTGTCTCGCGAACTAACACTCTATTTTGTACCGTTTTTGTAAAATTTGTAATTTTTGAAAATTTTTGACAAATGCTTAAAAATGTAAAGTCAAATTTTTGGCTAATTATAAGATCACTGTAAAAGGAAGTTGTGTGCGTGTCAGATAGAAAAACCAAGCGAAAATATGGAGGTTTTTACAAAAAGAAGAGGGAAAAACAAGGGGAGGAACAGAAGCTCCTGCAAGGTTCAGTAGAAAAATTTCTTCAAGTTAGAACTGAAAACTCGGCTCCCAAAGATGCAAACGTTGATAAACAAATGGTAATTGACGCTGACAATACTGACGTTGACGTAGAAGCACCACCATCATCACGCGAGAATAAGAAAGGCGTTCAATATAGAGATGAGTCGTTCCGCACGGAACGTTCTTTCGGAACGGTATTTTTTAGCAACGTGCCGGAACGTTCCTAACATAAGATGAACGCGTTATTCAGGAACGACGGAATAAAACTGAAACGGTGAAAACGTGACGAACGCAACACAAACAGATAGTGTTAGTGTTGATTGCGCGTCGCTGCTCGGAACTAATCACGATTCCCGTTCCACGTTCTATTCTCCCAGTTCCGCAAGGAAGGACGGAACTGGGAACGCTTCTTTCACGTTATGTTTTTTCATTGTTAGAAACGAATAATTGTAAAATATTATAAATGCTAATTTTATTGTAAAATGTAAAACGACAAATTAATGAATTTTTTAGCATAATAATCGTCGTTATTTACTGATAGAACTAAAAATAAGAACAGTTTAAAATTTTGATATAAATAGAAATTTCATCAAGGCATGAATATAAGAGTTTCACTAAAGGAATCTAAAAAATTTATTTTTTAAAAACAAGTGTACATGTTTCTCAATCTCACTGATATTTCTTGAGGTACAAGAATATTATAACCATACTTAAAATGAATTTTAAAAAACACCTTGTTAATATGTCGCTAATAAAATAATAATAAACGTTCTAAAATGACGTCATAACCAGTCATGTCATTTGGTTCCATCGTTCCGGAAGAATGTTATTTTGGAACGGTATTTTTTCAGAACGAGAACGTGTATTCCACCTAACGCATCGTTCCGCCCATCTCTAGTTCAAGATGAATACCAAGTTCTTGGGAATAACAAAGGTGGTTCCTACATATCTATGTTATTGAACTTTAACAATGATCCAGATGATTACATGAAATACCCGACATCACGCATGGACGTTGATAAAGAAGTGGATACTGACGATTAGATAGATACAGAAGAATCGCGTGAGAAGGACGAGGAATTAGATTCCTCTAAGTTGACAGACTTAAATGATCCAGGTACTTGGCCTGAAATTATATCGAACAAACTAATGCAAACATTAATAGAAATAGGGTCCGTTCATGTAGATAATAACTATAAATGTCCCGTAGATGATGAAACTGGTAGGAAGTTTAATGTCAATTATTTTAAAAAAATTATGGAAAACGGAAAACAAATTAAAAGAAATTGGCTTGTTTATTCTGCCAAATTAAATCGCGTTTTTTGTTATCCGTGTAAATTATTTAGTAGAGAACCAAAAAAATAATTAATACTGGCTATTCCGATTGGCGTCATTGTTCTGATTATTTCAATAGACACGAATCTGGTTTTCAACATATTCAACGTGTAAAGAAGTGGTGTGAATTACAATTACGACCAGATAAAAAATGCACAATTGATAAGAAACAACTAAATTTATTAGAAATTGAAAAGAAGCGCTGGAGGGCTATAATTAAATATTTTTTCTACAGCCGTGATTTTAAACTGTTTCCAAGGGTCATATGCGGCGTGCTTTATGTTGTCTATAAAACACGCCATTCCATTTAAAGCACGGAGTACTTTAAGAGTTTATAAAACCTTATTTGTGAAGATTAAAAGTACAGTTATTATATCGGACCGATTTGTATGCGGAGCCCCGAGTGCCCGATTGGAGAGGGGCAGAGCCCGATGGCCCCTTTGGAGAGGGGTGGAGCCCCGAGGGCCCCCTTGGAGAGGGGTGGAGCTCCAAGAGCCCCCTTAGAGAGGGGCCGAGCCCTGAGGGCCCCCTTGGAAAGGGGCCGAGCCCCGATGGCCCCCTTGGAGAGGGGCGGAGCCCGATGGCCCCCTTATGAGGGGCGGAGCCCTGAGGGCACCCTTGGAGAGGGGTGGAACTGCAAGAGCCCCCTTGGAGAGGGGCCGAGCCCTGAGGGCCCCCTTGGAGAGGGGCCGAGCCCCAAAGGCCCCCTTGGAGAGGAGCGGAGTCCCGAGGGCCCCCTTGGAGAGGGGTGGAGCTCCGAGGGCCGCTTTGGAGAGGGGCGAAGCCCCTAGGGCATTTAAGCTAACAAACTCCTCGGCTGTAGAAAAAATATTGAAGCCAACTCGTGTTTTACAGTTTAAAAATCTCGGTCGATCATAAAATTCTCGCTTCGCTCGAATTTTAACATGATCGACCTCGATTTTTAAATCCTCTGTAAAACACTAGTTGCCTTAATAGCTATTTTCTACAGCCGTGATTTTAAACTGTTGCCAAGGGTCATATGCAGCGTGCTTTATGTTGTCTATAAAACACGCCATTCCATTTAAAGCACGGAGTACTTTAAGAGTTTATTTGTGAAGATTAAAAGTACAGTTATTATATTGGACCGATTAGTATGCGGATTCCCGAGGGCCCAATTGGAGAGGGGCCGAGCCCCAAGGGCCCCCTTGGAAGGGGGCGGGGCCCCGAGGCCCCCTTGGGGAAGAGCAGAGCTCAGAGGGCCCCCTTGGGTAGATACGGAATCCCGAGTACCCTCCTGGAGAGGGGCGGAGCCCCGAGGGCGCCCTTGAAGAGGGGCGGAGCCCCGAGGGCACCCTTGAAGAAGGGTGGAGCCCCGAGGGCCCCTTAGAGAGGGGCCGAGCCCTGAGGTCCCCCTTGGAGAGGGGCCGAGCTCCGAGGGCCCCCTTCGAAAGGGGCCGAGCCCCGAAGGCCCACTTGGAGAGGAGCGGAGCCCCGAAGGCCCCCTTGGAGAGGGGTGGAGCTCCGAGAGCCGCTTTGGAGATGGGCGAAGCCTCGAGGGCATTTTGGCTAACAAACTCCTCGGCTGTAGAAAAAATATTGAAGCCAAGTCGTGTTTTACAGTTTAAAAATCTGGGTCGATCATAAAATTCTCGCTTCGCTCGAATTTTAACATGATCGACCTCGATTTTTAAACCCTCTGTAAAACCCGAGTTGCCTTAATAGCTATAGCTGGTCAGTGTCTGGCTTTTAGAGGGACAAGTTCGGATCTATATCAACAGAAAAATGGTAATTTAAAAAAAATGAGATGATAGCTAAATTTGATCCTGTTATATTAGACCATTTAAATAATGTTAAAAAGTCAAAGGAACTTAAAACTAAAATGCCACATTACTTCGGAAAACATTTTCCAAATGAAATTATGCATTTATTGGCTGCAGGTGTTAAAAAAGAAATAATGCAAGTGGGAAAATTTTCTAAATATTTTGCAATTATACTCGACTGTGCACCAGACGTAAGTCATACCGAACAAATTACATTTGTTGTGAGGTGCGTAAATATAAATATTTCAGATAAAAATGTCAAAATACGCGATTTTTTTGGATTTTGATCCTATCACGAACACAACTGGAGAAGGATTGTATAACTTCTTATTAGAAAAATTGATTGATTACGAGTTAGATTTGCAAAATATTAGGGGGCAAGGTTACGACAATGAGTCGAATATGCGAGGTAAAAATATTGGACAAAAACGCATCATAGATATCAATCCAAGAGCACTCTTCGTCCCTTGTAATGCTCATACTTTGAATTTGGTCGTAAGCGATGCTGCAAATATTAGCGGGGAAATATTTGATTTTTTTTGGTATAATTCAGGAAGTATATAACTCTTTTCTGCTGCCCAATACAGATGGAATATCTTGAAAAGCTACATTTCAAATTTAACTCTCAAAGATCTTAGCGACACAAGATAGGAAAGTAGAATACAAGCTATAAGACCTCAACCTGAAAAACATCATTGATAGTTCAACAGAATTAATGCATGAATCCTGATCCTACCCGAGACTTTCTACTTTCAAATTTATTTGTTCCATAATTATTTGGCATAGTTTACTTTCAAAGGTAGATATTGTTAGTAAAATGCTTCAAAACTCAAAATTATGAAAGTTTCGCTTTCCTCGTTCCGCAATTCATACAAGTGCCTTAAACGCCACACTGAAATGGGTGTGAAAAGTTTAGCTTTTCACACGCTCGTGGAAAAAGTACTTTACCTCACGGTTAAAAAAATGGAATTCTTTTAGGTGCATAACATTTTTTTTTTCACTGTTAGATATACAGGGTGTATACGAATTCGACCGACAAACTTCGAGGGTGTATTTACTGCCTAAAGATGTACCTAAATTGTTGGTATACTTATAACCAATATCCTTTCATTTCAAAGTTAGAACCTCTTTTGTGACTTTTCTTTTAATCTAACATTGAAATCGTCGAACGACATTTTACTCAAATATCGAACTATACTAATTAATTAATGACATTAGGTACATATGAAACATGACATTTAATTAATAAGACTACCAGTGGAAATAAAATATTCAAGTTTGGAGATTTGAATGCGTGTAATGATTAGGAACACTAATTTTTAATATTTTTCGGAAGTCCAGAATTCTTTAAAGAAGATAGCTAGGCCATAGCTGATAATAAATGTTATTCTTGTATTCAAGGTAATGGATTTCTTCTAATTTTTATTTAATTTAATAAAATAAATCTTGAAAAATTCATAGTGTTTTTTGGAAGTGTTTTGACCTGTGCAGAGTTTATCTTGCAGATAAGGATCAAGGTTGTCTAATCTTTTAGGCTGTATTTAGTTAGAGAAATATGCACCCAAAGTTTGTCGGTCGAATTCGTATACACCCTGTATAGATAATATTATCCATAACTGTCAGACTGAAGAAGTTTAGACATACTGCTTTCAAAAATTTAAAGATCTTTTAGGAGCTAAAGGATTTCACGGCAAAGGATATCTTATGACATTTAAGACCGACGACAGTGCAGCTGAAAGAAATGCATTAAATCAAGTTTTTACAAAATCCAATACATTAATATGCACATTCCACGTATTACAGACAACTTGGAGGTGGTTATGGAATACCACAAATGGCATTGAAAAAGAAGATCACGACCACTGATGCTGCAATTTCGTGATATTTTATACGCTAAAAATATAGGTTCTGAACTTTTTAAGGAAACGCTCTGCAACAGTTCCATAGCAATGAAGTATAAATAGTATATTACAGCCCGAGATGGGAAGTGTTTCATTACTGTCGAGAGATTAGTTAGCTCATTGAGACGCGAAGCGTCGAAATCAGCTATTATCTCGAGACAATGGAAACTTCCTGTCGAGGTTTGTATACTATTTTATTTACAACCATATATATAATGTACTTCCCGCACTCACTTCCCGCACTCGAGTGCGGAAAGTAGGGGGCGGAAATGTACAGCTTCCCGCACTCAAATGAGGTCAGTAATGTTAACATTACATATATGGTTGTAAATAAAATTATTTTCAATATTTTAATCACATGTGGGAAAGAAGATCGGAATGGTGTCATTGTTATCACAATAAAGTGATATGAACTAGGGCGCTAATTACACGCGAGGCAGGGCCTCATCGCCATACGTTTAAATTCAAGCGCCCAATTAAAAACGCCTCGCCGGCCACTTGGTTCAACAAAAGCAAAGCTGAAATCGGCAACGCGACATATCTCTGAAAACTCAAGTAAACAGCATCATAAACAAATCTAGCACAATAAGCGCCAAGCCTCCAATAAACAAATACCGCTACCGATCGAACAAAGGCATTCGCAACCAAAACAGGGACAATTTTAAAAACCCGGACACCGCACAGAAATATGCCAGAATACACACAAATCTCGGACGCAAATTCAATGCCACCCGCTCAAGTTTTAAAATAGACGGAAAGGCAGGTAGAAAATGCGCGTTTGGAAACCCACAAAGGAAATCAACTTAAAGCATTCAGGCGACGAATTAGCCAGGTAAATAATAAGACGAAAGTGTCAACTCGAGATGCTAGGCTTGCGCGGGGCCAGATTAACGGGGATTAGGTCAGCACAAGCGGGCCGCGCCCTAATTAAATTTAAAATCGCGAATAAAACACAGCTCGGTTAATACTGATACACATGTGGACGTGTGTAGTATCCCCGAACGCGCCTTTGTATAAGGAATACGATGGAGAAACTTAAAAAGGCCGCAACGATTAATTAACCACGCTACGAAACAAAGTAGTTAAAACAAGAAATTATCTCCCCCTTGAGGAAAAAATTGCAATCCGGGAGAATCGCACAGGGGTAGAATGCCTTTATAAGAAGAGAGCGCAGCAATACTTGATATTCGATCGATTTCTAATCACCTCCACTCTCCGGCTAGACCCAGGTCGCCGAAGATCCATCCAGGACTGCAGTAAGCTCCTCGCCATCGCCGTCGAGCGCAGCCAGCTTCTTCAGCCGTTCCGAGACATCCAGGACTGCACTACGCTCCTCGCCATCGCCGTCGAGCTCAGCCAGCTTCTCCAGCTGCTCCGAGACATCCAGGACTGAACTACGCTCCTCGCCATCGCCGTCGAGCTCAGCCAGCTTCTCCAGCTGCTTCGAGACATCCAGGACTGCACTAGGCTCCTCGCCATCGCCTTCGAGCTCAGCCAGCTCCTCCAGCTGCTCTAAAGCATCCAGGACTTCTCTCGAATACTCGCCTTCGAAGCCGAGTTCACGCCAGATCCTCCAGCCGCCCCCAGGCCCTCGCCTTCGTCACCAGCGACCCCAGAGAGGTCACCGCCGCCAACATCAGATCCCCGACGTTCCGTGATCCTGAGGTCGATACCATGTCGCCCAAGTAAGCACTTCGCTCAGCTGCTAGCCACTCTGCCTCCAGGAAGACCCATCACAAAACCTTCAGCCGCCCCCAAAGGTACGGCGCACCCTAACCCAGGTCAGTTTTTCTTTTCTAGCACCCAAGCTTTGGTACATCGATTGTTCGGGCCCTCACCACCTAGTACCCCCGAGTCCCCATTAGTCCAGGAGGCTCGTCGGTGCCTACACTCGCGAGTCATCCCGGAAGCAAGACCGCCCCGGGCCGCCGCCCCCGAAGACACGCCGTCCCCAGCTGCCCTCGCACGCCCGACCCCGAGAACACTCCCAGCGGGCACGAGGCCTCCGAAGCCGACACCCTGGACGGTCGCCCGTGGCTCCGCATCCCCGGGTCCGCCTCACCTGCCGCCCCCGCCGACTCGACGTGGAGTTTTTCCTCAGCCCAGAGGAAACCGCCGAGTTCGAGCGATTGTGGGAGGACATCCGCCAAGAGGCCTCCTCTCGCCCCACGCTGCACGAGGCACTGCTGCCCCACGCCGCTTCCCCGACGCCGCCGCCCGCACCACCGAACGAACGGACCCACGGAGGAACGCGCGATTGCGTTTACACTCACCCCTGCCCATCGTGCCCGCGCAACGTCGCATGCCGGGAGCCCGACGCTCTTCCCTCCGCCACCGCCCCCAGACGAACGCCAGCGCGCGTCCGCGATATTGTGAAGCACTCCGTGGCAGTGTTGTGTGACCGCGCTCGAACCTAAGGCGAAAGTCACGAGACCGTATGTGCGCGTAAGCCGTCGCTCTTATACCGAAGACTATTTTAGGCTAGAACAGTGTACATATTAAATATTAAATGGTAGATTAGTATAAATTCTTGATTTCTTGTTGTCGGTCTGTGAATGAAATAAAAGCTAAACCCCACGGGTTGCAAACATAGTCTCTGTGTATTGGTTCCTCAGCTCTCTGTCTCTCTGGTTACCACGCCCAATCCGCTGAGCTAGGTGGGGGCAAATCGCCATAGCTTAACCATGGCCATACCCTCAAGGGCGAGCAGTGTAGCGAGTCGTGTTAATTGGCGCCCAAGACGTGAGACGTACCTTAGGTGGTGAAGACCAAGAGCAAGAAGAACGTGGAGAACACACCAGAGCGAACCAACGAGGAAATGCCGAGAATGACGCACCCAAGTGCAAGTCTACACAGCTAGGAGATAATAGGAGACAGCGCCTCCCTGTTCCAGTGTGGACAGAGGAAGCTTCTTCTTCAACACACCAGTGATGACGGAAGGAGTTTTTCTGAGCCGATGCACGACTTGAAGCAAAACTCGAGGCTCTGGTTTGAGGCCGTGAAATTGCCACATTAGCTTGACGGGGAACATGGACCCCTGGTATTAATTCTATGACCAGGTCACCGCAGCAATTGTCGCATATAATGTAGGCTGAATGGATGACGTGGGATTTGCTGCAGTGAACAAGAGCATCCGAGAGCTCATGTTGCGAGCATGCTATGTCACGATAGTAGTCATAAATATCTTTCTCCAGTTCTAGAATACTCATAGATATTACATGCCACACTTGTTGGTTTGGGCTAACGTTGTTGTGAATGACATAGAAGAGATACTCCAATGAGTGTACCTTGAATTTATTTTCTGGGTAACCAAACTCCAAGAGCAAATGCATTAAAACGTTTTCAGCAATTGGCCTGTTCTTTGCATCGGCATAAAATGGTGGATAATTCTGACCACTGGGGTTTGCAGCATTCATAAATTTCATAAGTGACTGCATACCTTGAATAAGGTTATTTTCGTCTTCGCCGCTCAAGGGAGAGAGAACCCAAACGTTCCCCTACAGGGAGCAGTAACTCCACCTCCATTTCTGGGAATGTATATAAATCCCCAGTGGCGCCCAACTACTTGAAAGATTTGCAGGATACAATCTTGGCGAACGTGTAGTTCTATTCTAACAGAAGAAGAACGGCGCAAACAGAAAATAATATACTTTGACAACTACTTTTATTCAGTAAAATTCCTAGAAAAACTGAAATTAGAGAATACTTTGGCTTGCGGCACTATCAAAATTAATAGAGCAGGAAATCCCAAAAAAATCAAAACTGACAAACAATTACAAAGAGGAGATTTTGATGTTAGAATTTCAAATACTGATATAACATTCTATAAATGGAAGGACCATAAGGTTGTTAACTTGGCACCAAATTTTCATGGCACAGAAGAAACGACCGTTACAAGAAAGGAAAAAACTGGAAAAAAGATTGATGTAAAATCACCTGCAGTTATAAAAGATTACAACGCTTATATGGGGGGAGTGGAGCACCACGATCAATTACGTTCTTCATATATTATTGATCGCCGATCCAAAAAGTGAAGGTTTTTAGAAATTACGTTTGTAAATGCGTTTGTAATTGCAAAAAAATATTAAGAGAAGAGACAAAAACTCTTTTAGAATTTCGCAGAGATATGACATTGGGACTACTCAATTCAAAATCAGCTAAACGAAAAAGGCAGTCAGCTAGCGGGTATGGACCTTCAAAGAGAAGGCGTTTTAATTATGGTGTTCCCACAAGTGTTCGTCTAGATAATCTTGGCAACCACTGGATTAGGTTTGGCAAAACGTGCGGAAGATGCGAAAACTGTAGTTCCAAAGGGATACACTCAAAACCATTTTCGATGTGCTGGTCTTGTGGAGTTCACTTATGTATTAATGAAAAGAATAATTGTTTTGCAGAATACCACCAGATTGTTGTGTAATCAATAATAATTATACTAGTAATATTTTTTACCAAATATAAACTTAAACTTTTTCAATAAAAATTATTTTTAATTATTCATTTTGACCTAAATATATTCCAATGGTACTTTCAGGTACTACCACGAAAAAACGAAGAAAATAATCAAATATATAATTTTTGTTTATAGATTTAAATAAATCAATACTTCTTAAAATGGAATCTAGGTCGCCACTTACACATTTTCAATACTTCATTGCCTGGGATTTCAACAGCATAAAAATAGTGGTACTTAAAAGTACCGCCAGTACATAAGGGGTTAAGGTTACTGTTCGAAATTATAATTGAAGTGTGAATTGTGACCTTTCTAGTAAATATGAGAACAGGTGGAAACTGGTGTTCAGCTCTAAATTGCACCAGTAACTCTAATACTGACAAAAACGTCAGTGTATTTACTTTTCCTAAAGATAAAGAGAGGTTAGTACATTCTTTAATTACCAGCGATGTTCTTAATTCGTTTTCTTTTAATTTAGATAGGCTTACTTACAATCGACAAATTAAAATGTGTTTTTCTTAAAGGTCAAAACGCCGGGTCATAAACTGCAGACGCGAAGATTTACTAAACAGAGACGCGGATTATTTGTACATAAATTGTAAAATATGCACTGAGCATTTCGAACACTATGTTTTTAAATTTTTCAAAAAATAGACTCAAAAAAATGCTGTGCCAACACTATTTGAAATCTCCAATCCTCCTACTGTAGCGTCACAAAGAAAAAAACCAGCTGAGCCAAACGAATCTTCGAAAAAACAACGAATTAAGGAAATCGATAACGTGTTCTTCCTATACAAATGTGCATAAAAACCAGTATGTAGTAAATATATCATTTTATTCAGTAATTCCTACATTACTCTTGAAAATGGATGCATTAATATGATCCAAATGTAATCGATAAACGCCACAGTGCAGTCGTAACTTTTTTATTCTAAGAAAACCTTACAAAACTCATATAAATATTCAAAGAACTGTTCAGGATTTTTTAATGCTTTAAAGCTTTATTTATATGTCTCATTTATCGAACCCCATAAGATATTTTCCGAGAATTTTTCATTTTTACTTTATTGTTCTGACCAGATAAGAAAAACAGTAACGCAATATTTCATTAGAATTGGTACCTAAAATATAGGCAACGCAATTATTTATTACTGACTAATATAATTAAATTCTACATTAATGGCTGGCTAACGTAAAATCATTTTCTTTATAGACGCTGATGCTTAAAGTCAAACACCGAAGTCGTTGACTAGATTCTCTCCCAGAAAAGAAAAATTAAGGAAAAATCTAATAGCAAAAAACCGCATTATTAGAAAACTAATCCAACGATCAAGAAATATACGCTGGACGATTTTAAAATAATATTCAATCAATTCTTACCGGAAAATTTGGCAAATTATATTATAACCCAGGCCAGACTCTTTAAAACAGGAAACAAAAAAGGAAATAGGTATGCGATCGAATTTAAACAATTTAGATTAACTATTTTCTTTTTGAGTCCGAAGGCTTACAGTTTTATTGCAAATACCTTTTTTTGCCGTCAAAACGCAGTTCACAGAGAATCACTCAAAATCTTCACTATTTACCAGGACTATACGACGAGGTGCTTGCGTTAATTAAATTTCAAATTGATGGTTTAGACGACAGAGCAAAATATTGTACTATTTGCATAGATGAAATGTCACTGAAATCACAATTATTTTATAATATCTCTAATGATACCTTGATTGGCATACATGATACAGGTAAAAAAAAATTGCAGCAGCCAAATCGGTTATGGTAATTACGGCAAGAGGAATTTGGTAAACTAGAAACAACTTGCTACTTATTTTTTTGTTAATACAACTTGTTCAGCAAGAGAACTATTTAATATTGCAACAGAATTTATTACCAAGCTTGATGATATTAGATTAAATGTATGTGTTGTAGTTTCTAATCAAGGTTCCAATTTTATTGAACTATCAAACAAATTAAATATAACTCGAAAAAAGTCATTTCAGGCTAAATGGTAAAAAAATCTTTTACATTTTTTATGTACCCCATTTAACTAAATCTATTAGATATAATCTTATGAAATATAACTTTATATTCGATAATGATCAGGCATGGTGGAAATATATTGTTTCTTTTTATCAATCTGATAATCTGCTTAATTTAAGATTAGCCCACAAACTGACTGAGGCTCATGTTTATCCAAATAACTTTCAAAAGATGAGGGTCAAACTAGCAACCCAAATTTTTAGTCAAACAGTTGTTGCTGCTATATGAACATGTGTAAATTTGAAAACCTTGCCTCTAGATGCAGCAGGAACCGCTAGATTTATAGTTTTATGACAAACTTTTTGATATTTTAAATTCTTCTAGGATGTCCGACTCTAAACTGTATGCTAGAGCTTTTATGGGTTCGCAAATGCAAATAGAATTTTCAGAAAATGCCCTCACCTTTTTCAAGAACATTAAAATTGTTAATTTTGAAAATAGAGAAGTCACTAAAACAATAACATGTGTAACAGGTTGGCAAATTACTATAAGAAGTACATTAGACTTATGGGAAAGTTTAAAATCAAACGGATTTGCCTATTTATTAACAAGACGTATTCACCAAGATTCACTGAAAAATTTATTAGGCTGACTAAGACAGCAAGGTAGAAATTCAGCGAATTCAACCCCAATTCAATTTATCAGAGCATTTAAAAACCTCTTTTGTTTAAGAGTAATTTATTATACAAGACGATAAAGTTAAATTTTATCCACGAGTGAATCGTTTAACGTCGAGACGAAGTCGAGACGTTATTGATTCAAGAGTGGATAGAAATAGCTTTATCGTCGTGTATAATACAATATTTTTTTCTATAGCAAGAACTTTAACAATTTCAAAAGAAAATAATGACAGTCAATCACATTTCAAAATGTCAGTAGCTAGATTGGGTTGCTACGATAATACGAAGCTGTCATATTTAATTTAAACAAAAGTTAGAAAATTAAATTACTTTATCTATCCTTGATGTTAAAGTGCTACTTTATCTACCCTTGCAGTTAAAGTAAAACTTGACCTTTTGTTTTGAGTTGATAAAAGCACACTTTAACATGTGCTATAGAAAAAAATATTTTTATTGTGCTCAAGGAGGAAATTGTACCGAAGATTTTGATTCTGTATTATCAAAAATGAAGACTCGCCCTACATCGCAATTACAGCCTCAATCAGTTTATACGGAATCGTGGAAGCAATTACATTTGGTATCAGTTGAAACAACTGACTATAAACAGCAATTACCAGAAAAAAATGCGCTTAGGTATGCATGCGGTTATTTATTGAAAAAAATGTTTAACTGTTCATTCTTGCGAGAATTGTACCACTTTAAAAATTAGTTCAGCATACTTTTGCCATTTTAAATCATATCAAAACGCCAACAAAGACACCTTTGGTAATTTATGCATGCCAAACGAATATGAATATTAATACTCCACAGCGTAGCCATAGAAAACTTTTAACTTTAACCCATATGTAAGAATATTAAAGATTGTACAAATAAAAATTTATGTCGAAATTTATTTTTATTTTCCTTCTTGTCCGATTATTTTACACATTTATACTTACCAACTTAATTGCCACCAGTTTATACTATTAACAAAATCAGGCAACATATAGCAACAAATAAAACAGTAAAATATAAGTAGTGATATACTCAATCCTGCATTATAATTTACAAGCAAACGGCGCGCTACGCGCACGTGAAATAGGATACGCGAAAGGTCACGCTCCGAGCCGGCGCTCAGATAAGAAAAACAAAACCTAAACAAATATAAACATCTGTGAAACCGGAACGTGAGATTTTATTTTGTGCCACGGACACACGGACACACATTAAGGAAAATTATATTATAGATTACAAGTCGGGAACCTGGCCTCTCAAAACACGCTTCTAAAATGATGGGGTGTGCACTCGAAGATATAGTTTTGAAAATAAATGTACGCTATTTGGAATTACCTTGCGGATGTAAACGTGGAGTGCTCCATTTTTTCGCGATTATAAAAAACCGAAAAAATATTTTCCGTTTTTTTAGCGACACGGGTAGCAATCAAAACACAGCGAAAAATAAATCGCATTTTTTACAACACTAAATCAATGCAGATAGTTCTTTCACTAAATATTGCTTCATTATGTTATACGCATTTCATACGCTGGAAATATGCATTTATGTGCAGTCGTTTTTAAAATACTTCGATGCTTAAATTTATACAGTGCACTCCCGGTACGCTTTGTTTAAGCAGTTTCTATAGCATTGTTAAAAATAATTTCGAGATCAATTTGACATCATCTGTATCTATAAAGAATAGGCTTTCCACTCGTTCAAGAATTATTGATAAATATTCAAAACTAAGCTTACAAATGCGATGTACGCACCTCATTTAAAAGCAAAATGGTTCAACAATTTCTTCAAAATTAGGATTAATGTAAAAAAATCTATAAAAATATCATTTACGGAATATAAGGTTTGTTTTAAGGATGTTCCATTTCTTAATTAATCGTACACGCAATAGTGTAAAGAAAACTAGATAATTTCTTTCGGTTTTTCTATGATTTTGTTTTGCATTTTTCTTGCATTTCATCTATCCCTCACAAGCAAACGCGAATCTTCACTCGCACAACCCTCCAACAATAAAGAATCGCGGAATTACACGTTACAAATAGTCAGAATAACGTCGCTGTTGTCCAGAGAAAATCGTAGGTTAATTGTACGCCTACTGCATCGTTACAGTGCAGCATTCAGCAGTATTTGGCGACTACTTGGCAATCAATATTATGCATTAAATATGCGAAATATGTAAATTCCAAAAATAATATCCATTGTTTAGTATAATTAATACATAGGTATCTAGCACTAGAGCAGATTTAGTATTACAAGGCTTAGAAGAAAACATTTTAAGTAATCTCAAAATTATCTCATTCAATCAAAGATATGTTGATGATATCATTATTGCTGTTGAATCTAATAAAATTGATTTCATTTTTGATACATTTAATAGCATACATTTAAGATTAAAATTTACATTAGATAAAGAAAACAAGCATAATTGAATAAATTTTTTAGACCTCATTTTATTTAAAAATCACAATGGCACCAAATATACAAATTGGTATAGAAAACCAATTAATCTGACAGATACTTAAACTTTAATTCTATTAGTACAATTAAATATAAAAAAGGCTTAAGGTGAAGTGGGGTAATTGTGTTAGTGCGGTAAATGTGTTAGTGGGGCAAATGTGTTAGTTTCCCTCCAAAATTTAATAAGTATCAATCAATCAGCGCCATCCATGTAAGTTATTGTGCACCAAACTGTGTACCTATCCGCCATTTCGACTTGTCCGCGCGGCTGCTCTATCATCAGTTGCTGCAGAGCTTGTATGACAGGCGTTTTATACTAGTGTGTCGAGTAGCGTGTTCTACGTGTTTATTTTCATAAAAATTTGATCGCAAGTGGTAAGTAAGATAGTATTACTAGGAGTGGGGTCATTAACTGCAGTTTACAATATAGTGTGTTTATTTTACTAGAATTTAAAGGTTTTCCTGGCCTTTGAGATCATATCACATTTGCCCCACCAATTTACAATCAGGGGGCAAATGTGTTATACAGTGGCGGGGAATTTGTGTTATATTATATTACATTAGCCCCTTTATCGTTTCAGTGCTGCTATGGTGCGGAACTATAGGAAAGACATCGGATGATCAAAAATACATAAAGGCAGATCTAGAACTGGCTACTAATGAAGCCAAAAGAACAACAATTTACAGAGCCTCTAAGATGTATGGAATTCCTTACGTTACATTGCATTCCCGAATCAAAGGTACACGTGGGGCGAAAAGAGAAGAAAAAGGACGAACAATTACAAGTCCAATCGAAGATGAAACAAGACTAGTTACTGTTTAAAAATAGAAGCAAATGGGGTTATGGATTCTCCCGAAAGAAACATTGAACTGGTTGTTCGGTTCATCAAAGATAACAATATAAAAAATAATTTTAAAAATGGTATTCCAGGCGAAGATTGGTTCTTGAAATTCAATTTAAGCCTCAAAACTCCCCAAAATGTGGAATATGCCAGAAAAAAGGCACTGGATCCTTTCATAATCTACAAATATTTAGATTTGTTAAAACTAACATTGGATGAACTTCAACTGCATGATAAACCGGAAAGAATTTGGAATCTAGATGAAAGCAGCCTAAGTATTGACCCAAGAAAAGTGAAGGTTGTAGGTGCAGTTAATAAATCTTCATCTCGAACAATCAGCTCCCCAGGCAAAGAAACCACCACCATTTTGCTAATGTGCAATGCAGCAGGGGACAAAGCCCCACCACTAATTATATACAAAGGGAAGAACGTATGGGACCAATGGATTGCCCCTCCAGAACACGAATTTAAGGGAACTGTGTATGCAGCTAGCAAAAAAGGCTGGCTGGAAGCAGATATATTTAAGAATCACTTTCTTAAAACTGTAGTTCCTACCGTTGGTTCAGAGCGACATGTACTTATTATATATGATGGTCACTCAACCCACGTCACCGTTCAAACTTTAGAGTCTGCTGCCAGGGAACAAATAACAATTTTAAAGCTTCCTCCAAACAGCAGCCACTTGCTCCAACCCTTGGATCTGGCGATATTTAAATCGTTTAAATGCAAGTGGGATGAAAAACTTGTCACCTGGAAACGCAATCCTATAAGACAAAAATCACCAAAAAATGTGTTTTCACAATTCTTGTGTGATACATGGAAAAGTATTTCTCCTGATGTCATCTCAAATGGATTTAGAAAGGGTGGAATATCTCCTTTTAGTAAAGATATTATCCCAGAAGAAAGATTTCCACCAGATCTGCTGCAGAAGTGGAAGGAAACTAATAATATTCCAACAAATGCGGCTCAAGAGCAACCAGAAGTAGCTGAAAACTCATTACCAGGACCCTCAAGTTGTCAACCTAGTAACATCAGCGTGTCATTTGAAAAACTTTTATTGGCCGCAGTCAAACAAACACCAAAGCCACTACCACAAAAGAAAACTAAAATATGTCCTGGAGCAGAAATCACAACATCTACACAGGCCATAGATATGCCAAAAGAAAAACTAAAACCAGTTACGAGAAGCGCTAAAAGAAAAGCTCGATTATCTTCCAACAGTAGCAGCAGTGATGGCGGTCGCATTTCTCCAGTATTTATTGAGTCTGATAATTTTGAGTAGTTCATGACTGAAATGTTAGATAAAAATAACATAGATGTGCAAGGAGTCCAAAATATTGTCGCTCCAGGATGTTGGATCCTTGTAAAATATTCTACAAAAAAGTTAATCAAACATTTTATTGGGAACGTGATAGAGCAAAACGATGGAGGGTGGGTCGTTAAATTTACAAGGCCATACAAAAATAAATTTTGTAAGTAAATATTGAATAATTTCATGTTTTTTTTAACAATTTCTATTACCATGTCGTCCTGTAGAAAAGTTGCTAATTTTTCAATTAGGTTTAAAAAGTTCATAACTTTTAGTGTTTGAGATTTTTGATGAATAAAAAACAAAATGCGCAGATTTTTTTATATTTTATACATTTGCCCCAATAATAATGCATAAAGCTTTGCATTATAAAATATAGTTCATTATCACATTTGCGCCATCGTGTGAGGCATAGTGATATAGAAGACCATTTTCTAAACATATTATCTAACAAAAAAAAAATAAACTGATAATTAAATTTAAAATATATCATGGGGTAATAACCATGTTGAAAATTAATATACATTTTTTTCCAAAATCAAATTCTTAAACTTTTTAGTTAGCAGCGCTGTTTATTCAAACTAATGAAAAACTGTATGACAATTACCCCACTTCACCTTAATAAATAGTTTGGTTGATAGAGCTATAATGCTTTCATCAAACAAATTTCATTTTCAAAATTTAGAAAAAAATAGAACTATGTTAATAAATAATAATTACCCCTTATTTTTTATTAATAACACAATAAAAAATAGACTTACTAAAATCAAAACTAAAAACCTAAACAATTCCATAAATCTTCAACCCAACTTCTTTGGTAATGAATTTAATAATACTAATGTTGATAAGTCAAAATATATAACGTTGCCCTTTATTTCTAAATTATCTTTACTTTTAAAAAAAGAACTCAACCAATATAATTCTCAAATTGCTTTTAAAAATAATACTATTGGGCAATTATTTTTTAGTAACCTTAAAGATAAATTTAAACTAACCAATGCATCAAAAGTTATTTACCAGATAGATTGCAATGATTGTGACGCCAATTACATTGGCCAAACAAAACAAAGATTGATTAAAAGATTGAATCAACCTAAAAACTCTATTAAGATAAAAATGGCTTCTCCTAACAGGCCGAACACTGCGTTATCTGATCACGCTGTAGATAAACTACAAAATTTCAATTTTTCCACCTCAAAAATTTTAGACACAGAAAATAACTTACATAAACGCTTGATATATGAAAGGATTTAAATAAAAAAAAGTTCCAATGCAATTAACTACAGAACTGACATTGAAAAATTAAACATAATTTATCACAACTTATTTTAATTCATTTTTTTTGTTTTTTTTTGTATTGTTTCTTAATTAATTATCAGTATTTCAGTTTTCCTTAAATCATTGTATTTAATACTAAATTTAAATATCATTAATAAAAATTAACTTTATAAGAATAACTGTGCCTTATGGGATTTGTATTTCTGAAACCACTTTTAGCGCATGTGCATATTAAAAGACCAGCGCAGTTTTATCTGTGCACTAAACTTTTCCTTCAATGTCGCTGCACAAAATATGTATGCAAGATTCGTGCTAACAAAATTTGCTTTCAATTGCTTTATATCTGATTTGTAAGTACAATTAACATTACTTTCTTTTCATTATTTCAATTTTTATCTTTCTATTTCAGAAATTTTCCCATAAATAATGCTACGTTTAGTTAGTTGGCCAGTTTTATAAAAACCAAAATTGAGTCACGATTTACAACTATCGATAAAGAACGTTTAAAATTATTTAACTAAGTAACCGCAGGTAAGGTTTCTTTACGGTTTTGATGATCTATGCTTTGTAACCAGTTGAGTATCATTTCCTTTTGAATTTTCCAGATGTACGTAATAATGAACCTCAAATTGCGTATCTACATTTTATTTTTGAAACTTGTCAACATGGTGGCTTATAAAGGGTCCTCGCTTTTCAACTTTTGGAATTTTCCTTTTGGTTTTAACGTAACATCAGGTGAATTATAAAACGTACTTAATTTTTATCAAATGTTCTTAATACATTTAAATTACAGATACTCTTCCCAAATAAGCAGAAACTCTTGGTTCTTTCTTATTTTGCGACTTTATAAATAAATAGGGAGGAAAATAATGTATTTTTGATGTAACAACTGTCTTTTTAACCCTTTGACTGCTACGCCCGAGTATACTCGTCACGAATTTTTTGTGCCACCAGTGCTCGCGACGAGAATATTTTCAAGCGGTTTATTTGTTAACTGCTGAGTCTGTGATGACTCGCATGCGATGAATGGTGACTCACTTTGTTTTAGAAACAAGTTTTTGGAATAGCGCGATAAAATTCATACCCACCCTGACTCGTCGTTAGCAGTAGCGGACAGATTGTTTACTGAGACGCGCAATTGATTCGTGTGCTTGCATTTTGCTAAATATATGATGATTTCCAAGGGGCTCACAGATAAAGAACTCGAAGAATTACTCATGCAGAGTGATGATGAACTAATGGATGTAGAAGAAGGCATAGAACGGATGGAAAGTGACGAAGATTCGGAATTTGAATCGGAAAGCGAAGAGGTCACTGAACTTCCATTGCAACGTACGAAATCAGTTCAACCTGTTATGGGTAAGTAAATTTATTATATTGGGGACTATAATATCTAAATACGTTAAAAACGTAGGGAATCAAACTAAACTTCATCCGAGTGGAAGATTTCAAAAACCACCGAGTGACAGTGAAAGTAATGACTCTGACGATGGAGACATATATGATTTTTCGACCTTTGTGTGGGAACATAAGGGAGACTTTGTACCAAGAGTACATAGTTTTACACAACTCAGTGGTGTAACTGACCAAACACTGAATAATAATTCAACGTATCTTGAGTTTTTCGAAAAAAATTTTAATGATGATTTAATTGCTAAAATTGTAGAGGAAACAAATCGATATGCGTCCCAATTAATTGAAAAAAACGGAGCTGCTAAGTCTCGACTTGCAAGATGGGGCGATGTTACTGCTAATGATGTTTACTGTTTTATTTGTTTATCGATTCTAATGGCAAGAGTAAAAAAGCTCAATTTTGCTGAATACTGGACAACAGATCCCTTGATTACAACTCCAATTTTTCAATCAATAATGTCTCGCGATCGATATTTACTTATCCTACGTGCTTTGCACTTTACAAACAATAATGATGTTAATCATAACGACCGACTTTATAAATTGAGAAGTGTATTAGACTCTGTCAAGGCTTCTTTCAAACGTAACATGATACCGTTTGAAAATTTGTGCATCGACGAAAGTTTGGTTCTATATAAAGGACGTTTGGGATTCAAACAGTACATTCCCAATAAACGCCACCGATTTGGGATAAAGATTTTTGTTTTGGCAGACTGCAAGACAGGTTATATTCTGGATTTTATTATCTATACTGGATCCACCACAGAAATTTCGGATGGTAATAAAAACATTGGAATATCAGGAAATGTGGTAATGACACTCTTAGAACCTTACCTAAAAAAAGGGCACACGTTATACATTGATAATTGGTATAACAGCCCCAATCTTTTGAGAACTCTTCACTCAGAAAAAACAAATGCTTGTGGCACAGTCCGAAAAACCAGAAAGAATATGCCATCAATAGACGTAAAATTGGCCAAAGCAGAACAAACATTTAAATCTTCCGAGGAGTTGCTATGTGTCAAGTGGTGTGACAAACGTGAAATTTTCATGCTTACCTCTAAACATCAGCCAACAATGGAAGACATTGGGAAAAAAAAATCGAGTTGATGGTCGAACAGTATATAAACCAACTTGTGTCGTGGACTATAATAAGCACATGGGTGCAGTTGATAAGACGGACATGCTCTTAAGTTCTATTGAAACTGTAAGAAAAACGAGAAAATGGTATAGGAAGGTATTCTTCCACATTTTAGATCTATGCATTTTGAATTCCTGTGCTTTATACAAAACTGCAACCAAGAAAAAAAATTAAGATTGCCGATTTTCAGTTGGATCTGACGAGAGAAATGTTAGAAAAATATTATGACCCCACCGTTACCAAGAGAAATTCTGGCGGAGGTAATAACTAATAGGGGAAAGGTGGCATGAAAGGGACAAGTATTGAAAGGGACAATTGCCATATCTCAAACACGGTGTAGGTTACAAGCTGCTGCTCTACACCGTATGATGGCGCAAGAGGTACCATACTGTACATAAAACATCATGGTCCTAGCTGCTCTCGTTTGTTTATGGTGTAACCTTGTCCAATTTTCTGTATTAAATTATTAAATACGCGACCAGTGTTTTAAACAGTGCAAGTTAAGGTTGAATTTATAAGTTTTTGAGTGAGTGTAGATTGGAAGCTGGTACCATTAGGCTTTAGCAGCAGCTTGCAGTTTTACTAAAAACGAGGTTAGGATTGCAATATTTTGAGTTATGTTTCAATTTCTGTATGTGTGTTGAAAGGGACAAAACAAACAGTGTTGAAAGGGACATGTCCCTTTCAATACTGCATAGCTATATTAGTATTGGTCTTTAATTTAAAATTTTTCTTTGTAGTGAAAAGAAATTCTAACATTTATAATGAACTCAAAACCAAAAAAAAAGAGTTAGAAAATCTAAAGAAGTTACTCAAGAAGCGTTGACCAATGTTCTGGAAGGTAAACTCTCAATTAGATCAGCGGCTCGAGAATTTCATGTTGCTAAATCTATGCTAGCTCGACTGGTTGCAAAAGCTAAAGTTGCTCCAGCAGATAATCCATTTATTTATGAGCCTAACATAGGAAACAGAAGAATATTTACGGTAGAAGAAGAAGAAAGTTTAAGTAGTTATTTAAAAATGTCATCCAAAATGGCTTATGGTCTTACTTATGTCCAAACAAGAGAACTAGCATTTCAGTATGCTATTAAATTGGAAAAAAACGTACCAAGCAATTGGACAGAAAATAAAAAAGCGGGGGTTGATTGGATGAAGCAATTTATGAAGCGCCATACTGATTTATCTTTACGGCATCCTGAAAAAACAAGTTTGTCACGAGCAACAGCGTTTAATCCGACAACTGTAGGGATATTTTTTGGAAAATTAGAACAAGTGCTTACCAAATACTTGTTCACGGCAGATAGAATTTTTAATGCAGATGAAACTGGCCTAACCACAGTGTCAGATTTACCCTGCGTTATCGCTGAACGAGGTTCAAAGCAAGTGGGCCAAGTAACATCAGCTGAAAGAGGGCAGTTAGTAACAATGCTTGCATTCGTTTCAGCTACCGGTAATCACGTTCCTCCAGTTTTTATATTTCCGAGGATTCGATTTCAGGATTTTATGCTAGAAGGTTCTCCTGCTGGAAGTTTAGGTTTATGCAATAAAAGTGGTTGGATGACAAGTGCTAATTTTCACCTAGCATTTAAACATTTTGTTGACAAAGTAAACGCGTCTAAAGAAAACCCAGTGTTGCTGCTGCTTGATAATCATGAGAGCCACGTAAATATCGATGTCATCGTTTACGCTCGTGAAAAAGGTGTAGTTATTCTAACATTTCCGCCACACTGCAGTCACAAACTGCAACCGTTAGACGTTGCAGTGTTCGGACCTTTCAAAATTGTTTTAAAGCTGCTCAAAATGACTGGATGGTAACAAACCCGGGCAAGACAATATCTATTTACCATTTACCTAAATTTGCGACTTCTGCATTCAATAGCGCATTCACACCAAAAAATATATGTTCTGGATTTGCTAAAGCTGGTATCCAACCGTTCAATAGGAACGCATTTGAAGAACAAGACTTTCTAGCTGCCTCTGTAACAGATCATCCAGATCCAAATGTTCCCAATGAATCGCTGCCATCTTGTTCCACCGAAACACCTATGGGACCTGAAATCGTAACTCCTGTGGGACCTGCAGCCGTAGTAAGTCCTGCCAACATACGACCATTTCCAAAAGCTCCTCCGAGACAGTCTGCCAAAAGAGAGAGAAAAAGAGGATCCAGTCGTGTTATCACTGCAACACCAGAAAAAGATGAAATTGAACAAAACTGTGCCGTGAAAAAGGCGAAACAAAATCAGGCCACCAGAAACATATTTCAGAAGAAAGTCCAGATGGTTAAGAAAACATTGTTGCAATCGAGCAGTAGCGAAAGTGGTGACGAAGAAGACATTGATTATGCTGAAAGTGATGAATCATTCGAGTTAGAAGAGAATATAGAAGCCGAAGAAGAAATACCGGACATTAAAAGCGAAAGTTTGAATACGGGAGATTTTATTGTTGTTAAGTTCATTAAGAAGAAATTAGTTAAATATTTCGTTGGAGAAATAATGCAAGTACACCCAGATAACAATATAACGGTAAAGTTTTTGAAAAAAAGCTATGGAGGCTATCAATTTGTTTATGATAGTGAAGATGTGGCCGATATCGAGAGACAAGATATTGTGAGGAAACTACCCCCACCCGTCAAGAATAAAGGATCTGCAAGAGTTAACGCATTTTTATCATTTAAAGTGGATCTATCTGCTTTACTTTAAACATACTGCACATGTCCCTTTCAGTCCTGTTTATGTCCCTTTCAACCCTCTGCAGTGGCTTGAAAGGGACATTAGCAGATATTTAAAGTTTTGTTTGTATTTATTGGAAAATGTTATAATTTTCATTTTTTCTACAATAAAGTTTTAAAACAAACCTTGCGCAACACAATAATGTTTATTTCCATAACAAAAAGTTTTTCTACGTATTAATAAAAAATACTTAAGGTAAAATGTCCCTTTCATGCCACCTCTCCCCTACAGCTGCAGTTATATACATGGGGTGACCGTTAAATTCTGTGTTTTTTTAGAAAGGCGACAACTGGATCAAAATCCGTTAAGGTTGACAGGACGGCATTTTCCAGAAACTATACCAGCAACTACACACCGTACCAATCCCACAAAAAGATGCTTCGTATGTTCGCAGCAGAAGAAAAGGAAAGAGACAAGGTATATGTGTAAAGAATGCTATACGCCACTTTGTGTACAGCCTTGTTTCAAGATTTTCCATACAAAGAAGATACTTTCACAGTAATTATTTATTTTTCCAAAATCGCATTGCACCAGTTTTCTTTTTTATTTTAAGAAGTTTATTTTTGTTTATAACCTTAGTTTAAGAAGTTTACTATTTGTTTAAGGTAATGTTCTTTGATACTACTTATTAATAAAAACTTCAGATTGTAATGTAGATTCTTTTCTTTTCATCAAAAACCCATTTGTGAGTATACTCGTCTTGAGCAGTACGTGCCAAGAAAAGTGGTGGCGAGATAACTCGCGCGCTATTTTCGGTGCTCAAGACGTATATTCTCGCATGCGGTGAATTTATGCGCACCAGGGGATAGTTTGTTCTAAACCCAGTTGAGCAGTCAAAGGGTTAAATATTGCAAGGTAAAAATAGAACTTGAGAAAATTATGATTGTTCACTAACCTATTTTTTCTCTTACAGATTTTAACGTGTTGTTTTTAACCATTTTATGCTATGTAGACTGAAGAAGGCACTAGATTTCTGAAATATATTTCTACTTTACAATTTTGACCTGTTCTTTTGTCTCAAGATGGATTTTTACTGTAAATAGCTGCTAATTGTCCTTAACATTGTTTAGTATAATAATTAAAAGCTCTTCTGCAACGATCAGTATTACTGCGTGTTAATCTTAGCGATTTTAAAATTTCTTGAGTACGGGCGTATAGGCTATGCGTGTGGACCACTTATTCTGTCAGTATACAAGAGCGATGTCATAGCAGTAAGCGCACTGAGTAACTGTAATATTCACATCCTGCTTTATTCCACAGCAGAGAGTTGTGCTACGTATGGTCGGCCCACGTTGCCGCAAACAAAAACTAAACACCGAGTCCAATCCCTTTAATATTCTGTGCCATAACGTTCCGTTGATGCAGAATTGTTAATGGTAGTATTAGACTGAATGCCGGGATTCTAGGATACTAAGGTCGTGAATTAAATCTATAGTATGCTTACTTATAAATCTCCTAACTTCAATTTCATTTAATGAAAAAAAAAATGCTTAACAGGAAGTTTCCTACTGAGATAATGAAAATCACGATACTTTTCCTGCAGGTAGCTTTATGTATTGAATCGTGTTTGAATTGTCTTGCCGATTGGCTACGTCAGCAGAACTCTTTCTCGTCTTCGTGCGATCTTGTCCCGTCTGTTGTTGTGTGCCGCGATATCACATTTAGTGTATAGTGAAACCAAATTTAATATCCACTAATGCCTACGTTATTTTTTTTTGTATTAGAAAATATTCGTACCCTTTTATAGAACAGTAATCGGACTAGAAAACAAGATCTTGTGTTCGTTAGTTAGAGACGTCATACAGTTTTCATGCAACTGATAATACACCATTCGTAAATTTTATTCCCATTTTCACAGTAAGATCGTGCATCTGGCGTTCTCTGGCACCCTGACCTAGGTGTTACTTAAGACTATTTTCCCAATTGTGTTGTTAATGCTAAAATAATTTTTACACTAGATTGATTTGAAAATTCATAGTTCGTGTATTTTGAAATTGTAAGAGAACTTAGTCGCAAAGGGCATACATTTTACACAAAAAAAAACACAACAAATGGTTCAATTTAATTTATTTTTTTGCGGGAACACTTAGTTTTTTATTAAACCTCCTGGATATCTAGTCGTACTTATACTTGTACAGATTAGTATTTTAGAATATTGTCGGTTTAATTAGTTTTGAAATTGTTACGTTCAGATACTTGTAGCATATGACGTTGATACTTTTAAGCGTTTTGTATTGCAACGTTTGGAAATCTTTTGAACCGAATACGGTGATAGTTCGCGAGGTAAACGTTAGGTATTTTGACGTTTGTAAATTCTCTCTTCTTTTGTTTAAGATAAACTAGATACTTTGCGTAATTCAACATTTGGGTACCTGTTATTACATTGTAAATAATATTTTGGGGTTATTGTATTTTGCTGCTTCGACAAATATAGTTGTTGATATTTTTTTAAATTCTAATGCTACTTAAACTTATGTCTATTTGGTTTTTAATTTGGTTTTACCTTCTTTTGGTACGACGATTCTTTCAACGCCCAAATCTACGTTATTGGCTTTCTAATTTGGGGCATTCTGAGAAAAAATGTCGACGTATTGGGCAGTCCGCGACAAATTAGAGGCGCTCATTTCAGATCTTGTTATTCGAGCGCGGATTGTACACGGCACCTCCACTGACCCTACTCTGGATAACCCCCTACGACACTATATCCTAAAGAATCTGAGGGCAACGCTAACAAGTGTTTGCGTTCATTACCTGGCAAGCCCAGCCGTTCATATTTGAAATATTTGGAAAAATTCTAATCAATTTCATATTTTTTTTAATATAATATTAGATGTCTGATTGGAGAAAAAGACTTCAGAGGCAAAATACCGGGATAGAAAAGTGGAAAAGAGAAGTCACAAAATTCATCGACAAAATTTTACTTGACTCCATCAACCCAGCATTACACGCCATTGACAGAAATTCCGAGAAAACACGATTGATCGGGGGCAACCAATCGCACACGACCAGTCGCTTGAGTTTCTGTACACCAAAGAAACTTTATATCTACATCGATGCACCGCCGCGTATAGACGTGTTGTATTCTCTCCGGCTGTAAACCGAGTATAAAAGCCACGCTCATACTTATAATCGGTTATAATAATCAAAATACGTATCTTTTGGTAAATATAAGTGCATATTATTTCAAAATGCCGTTGACCAGAGATCAGATGGCTGAAATAAGTGTCAGTGTTGATACTTGTATTAACGATATCCTGAGGAAATACGAGTTTCTCGATGAACTCGTTGAAAAGGTTACCACAGAAGTTACGGCTGCTCTCAACAAAAAGTTAAGTGAATTCGAAGAAAAGGTTCAAATACTGTCCAAGGAAAACCGTGAGGTACACAACAGAATTAATGGCCTTGAACAATATTCACGGAGAAGCAACATACGGATCTTGGGTGTACCTGAAGAAGCCAACGAAAAACTCACCGAAAAAGTCCAATTAGTTCTTGAAACCAGGATGGGTCTTAAAATTAGTGCCGAGGAAATAGACCGTATTCATCGAATTGGTAAACCCACAATAAACAAAACGCGAGCTGTTATCATCAAATTTTTTAAATACGATACTCGCCAAATCATCATCAAAAACAGAAGCAAACTCAAAGGCACAAACTACGTCATTGTCGAAGATTTAAATATCGAACGTCAAAAAATACTCATAGAGGCCCAACGAAAATTGCGGACGTCGCAAAGTTTGGACAAGAAATGGCACCATTAAATGAAACTCAACAACGAAAACATGGCTGTTACAACTCTCGCTGATTACCAAAAGCTAAATCTGCAACCGCCGATACATGAAGTGGTCGCTTTATATTAATAGATTTCATATATTCTTAAATTGATAAACACAAATATGCTTGCAGATAAGTATGCTAAATTTAAATATATGTGTGAGTGTTTGAATTCGTATCATGTCATTTTAGTAAGCCGTTGAGAAAATATTTCATGTTTATCTCTGCTAACATTCGTAGCAGTTTTGCTTTCTTTCGTTTAGTATATTATATCATACATTTAATTTTCCAATAATTTATTTTTCCCGCTGCTGATCATGTAAGCCAGTGATACAGCCTTAGTAATAAAACGTGTAAGTCGGTGATTATATTTGTTTGCTGTTTTATCTTGACAACGCAACTTAATATTATTATTAAGTTCCTAGGATAATAAAATTTGCAAAGCAAGATGCAGATTTGGACGTTTTGCGAGTGTTTATGTGACATGTGACACACAGGTAACACGACTCACGAAAAGTAATCCTGGTGGCAGGTGACAAACCAAACGATTTTTTCAAAAATCTAGGAACATTTCGATAAGCAGCGGGAAAAATATAATAAGATAACTCGGAATGTATCGCCTATTAACATCTTCGGCAGGCAACAAGCCGCGACTTCGTCTTGGCTTGTACTTGCCTACCTCAAATGTTAATAGGTCCTTACATTCCTTGTTACTTAAATAGCTATTGTCTTATCATAATTACGCTTGTAGCACACGTTAATGTATGCTCATTACTTTGCAATTTTATGCCATTGAAATCTTTCATTTTAGACAATAATTATGATGTAATCGCAATCACTGAAACTTAGTTGACTCCCGAAATTGGTGCGGATGCTGTACGCATTAATGGATACTATTGGCTCCGTCAGGACAGGGATTCTCGTGGCGGTGGGGTAGGTTTTTATATACGAAATTCTTTCAAATCTAAAAAAATTACAACTAATAATTATATTGAACAGTTGTGGATCTCTATAAAATTAAACCTTCATTGTTTCATCTTAGGAGTAGTATACAGACCTCCTAGTCTTAATTATAAAAATTTTGTCGATGAATTAGAGTTATCTTTTGCTGTTAGCATGTCGATTTCGAACAAAATATACTGCCTGGGTGAGCTAAACATTGACTTCCTTGAACCTAACGGTCTCCCTACTGTATATTTGAATAATATGTTAACATCATTAAATGTACAACACTTAATTGATTAACCTACACGCGTTACTCAGTAACTTTGGTGTGTGCGTTTTGGACATAACTGATCACGATCCGATTTTCTGTAAGTTACTTACTGAGAAAACTAAAGTAGCATCTGTCTTTCGTACTTATCGCTCATACATATTCTTTGACCACAATAATTTCATACACTTAGAATCATCGCCATTACATAGAATATTTTTCATGGACAATATTAATGATAAATTAGTTTTGCTCCAGCTCTTTAATAATCACGCGCCCACAGTACTAGTAAAATTACTAGACCACATCTACCGTGGGTTACAGATAATATAAAATTACTTATGAAACTACGGAATAAAGCTAAATCAAAATTTAGAAAAACCAAAAATGTTAACCATTGGCATTACTATAAAACCTTGCGAAATTTTACATCTACAGCATTATGCAATGAGAAAAAAGCCTATTTTGAGCATAAACTACGTAACAGTAATACAAAATCTTTTTGCAATAATTTGAAAATTTTGAAACTTTCGAACTCAAACAATAACAACATTCCCCTTCACTTAAATAAACCAGATGAAATACATAAATATTTCATTGACAATTCTAATACTGTAAATAATATGGATACCGTATTTCGTTTCCGTACAGTCAATGCCGCTGTTATATTTAAAATATTAAATAACTTGCAATCTAAATCTTTTGGTCTTGATGGTCTCAATACTCATATGATTAAGCTGTGTTGTCCATCTACAGTCCAATATATTACTCATATTATAAACTGCTGTATTACTGAGAATGTTTTTCCCGATGCCTAGAAACAGGCTGTAATAATTCCATTGCCAAAATGTAGTGAACCGAAAACATATAAGGACCTCCGTCCTATTAGCATCTTGCCAGTTCTTTCCAAAGTTTTTGAAAAGATTTTACATGAACAGCTGCAAGAACATCTCATACACTATAACCTAATTCCGGAATTTCAATCTGGGTTCAAACCTGAACACAGCTGCACAACCTCTATTAAATGTTACTGATGACATATTGAAAGCTACAGATTCTGGCGAACTCTCCTTGTTGATATTACTTGATTTTAGTAAAGCTTTTGATACATTAATTCACTCATTATTATTTTCTATTCTTCATTATATAGGTTTAGAACAAAATTCTATCTACCTAATAATAAGCTACTTAAGTAACACAACGCAGTGTGTAAAAGTATGGGATCAGATATCTCCTCAAGCGCTAACAACATCGGGTTTCCTCAGGGATCTATATTGGGTCCGCTGTTCTTTTCCATCTATACTAGTCACCTTTTCCAAAGTATTAATTTTTGTAAAGTTCATATGTATGCTGACGATATGCAGTTATGTTATACTTTTAAACCTAATGATTTGCAACTTGCTCTTAGTAACATAAATAATGATCTTATAAAAGTACACGACATTTCATCAAAACATTCTCTCTTACTGAACCCAAACAAATCTTTGGTACTTTTATTTGGTAGAAAAATGTTTGTTCTAAGGTTAAAGACGCGATTAAGTTAGTTATTAATGGTTCGAGAATACCTGTTGTCGATCAAGGAAAAAACTTGGGTTTGGCAATGGACAACACCTTTAGGTATAGGGAGCAAGTTGCAAATAACTTCCAGCTATCTTATGCTGCATTAAGAATCCTATATCCACATAAACCTTACTTATCTAAAACTGCTAAAACTATTTTATGTAATTCGCTGGTCCTTTCACAATTCACGTATTGCGCTCCTGTTTATGGTCCCTTTTTGAATGCTTCTGATCGAGGTCGTATACAAAGTACAGAATTCATGCTTACGATATATTTTTGGAATTCGCACATTTCTCATAAACTCAAAGAAACTGGCTGGTTGAACATGAAAAATCGTTTCATTTTGCAAGCTGTTACTTTATATCATAAATTTATTAATTATTTTGCATAAAAAGTCTTCTTACTTACATAGGCGTATGTCTTTTCGAACAGACGTACATAACTTGAGTATTAGAAACAAACGTCTGATCACCCCTCTACTTCACACAACTGCTCTTTTCGAACGTTCTTTTTCTTACTGTGCTTATAAATTTTATAACGCCGTTCCTGCTGATTTTAAGAGCCTTTTAGTGTAATTTCGTTTAAAAAACATATGCGCCGTCATCTTTTCGAGAGTCAATATAGTCGATAAAGTTAAAAGGCTAATACAGTTAAATTTCCATGTTGGTGTTCTGCAAGTTGATTATAATTTTTTTTTAAATTACTATGTATTTTGTTTTTTTTTCGCGTTTGCACGACATAGTTTTAATGTTGATAACAAGGTTTGAGTGGGAGATCAGTAGTAGTTTCACGAAATTACTGAACTCTGCCTTGCGATTTTCGGTCTAATGTTATTATACATTTTTATTTCATTACTATTTTAATTTTTACTCTTTTTGCTCAACAATATTTTTCTTTTTTTTTAACTGATGTAATATGTAAGTATTTTCATTGTCATTATTATTATTATTTGTTTGTCTAGACTGACAATAAAAGTCCATTATTATTATTATATTTTACATGTACTTAGCAGCTAAGGAAAAAGAGTAAACGTTTTTCAGTTCACCCAAATTTTGAAGACATGTTAAAAAAACCATAGTTTAAAATCGCAAGTGACATGGAGGACCTTAGAAAGTTAAAGAAACCTACAGGATGGATAGGGAAAGTTTTCGTAAACTTGAAAGTCTTGCAGGTCCAGTAACTTTGAAGAAAACTCCAAAAAGTATACAAACGTGAAAAATAAAGCACATAGCAACGAATGATCGCACGCAACTGGTCAGTTGGCGACCAATCGATTTGGTTTTGGGCGATCAGTTTCCTCCAGATTATTAGTCGCTCGTCGTCTCGGTGGACGCACAAGAACTGGTTTTAATGGAATGAGTGACTGCGCGACTGGTCGCACTTTCAGTTTTAATAAAGAGATAGAGTAACAAGGTCAACACATCACCAATACACACACTTCATACAATGGTTGCTGCACAAACACCAAAGGCGCGATCCAACTCTGTATCCCGAATCCGGGGCAAGTTGATCATTGTACCGCCAGATGCCAGCGCATAAAGCACCAGCCTCGACACCGCAAGGTAAATGAGGTTACAGATAATACATACATACATACATCATCTATAGACAATTACCAAGGAATGAAAAATAATTGCAAATTATATCCGCCCTACAAGAAAGTTTTAGAGGCGAAGAAACAGTGTTATCCATCAAGCTAGTTTATTAGTGTCACGGAGCACTGCAGAAGTGAACTTGTAGGCTTTACTTGATCACACTGCTGAACGCATTGCGTTCCTCCAAAGTGCCATAATTGACATTTTGAAGCAAGATGGTCTTTATTTTAAAATGGGGTTGTGATGGAAGTTCTGGACAATCTCAATACAATCAGGCATTTTCCGATGACAGCAAGTCAGATGCCAGCATTTTTTTCACTTAGGTCGCACGGTTGCAGATCGTGTCTGTCAATCACGACAAATAATTTATTATATGGAAAAATCCTAGACCATCACCGCCTCGATTCTGTAGGCCAGTAAAGCTACAGTTCGTACACGAAGCTACTGAGTTAACAGTAAACGAAGTACAGGAGATTGAAGCACAAATAGCAGCACTTCCAGGGCCGAGCCAAGGGTATCTGCCGCCCGGGTGCAAGATATAGTTTGCCGCCCCTATAGCGTATAGCTCCTTAGACGTAAATAGTGTTAATTTTAAAATTCTGCGTTGCCTTGATAACTGTAACTTGTTTTAAAAAATTAAAAAATATAAAGGTTATTATAAACTTTATTATTTGTATAAATTAAAAAATTAAATATTTAAAACAACTAACATAATGCTTTAATAGTTATAAAACAAAGTATTGCTTAAATTATTTATTATTAGTAACTTAGAAGTTATAAACATGAACTAAAAACTACATAAATTCTAAATTTAAATATCAAAAACGACTTTTCTTGCTTTTTTAATTGCAAATTCTCGTATTAAATCCGTCATATCTAACGCCTGGCAGATCTCTTCCTCGATGCTTATTACAGCCAAATTTGTAAGTCTGTTCTGGCTCATAGTGGATCTCAAATAGTTTTTAATTATTTTTAATTTTGAAAACGATCTCTCACCATGAGCCACAGTGACAGGCATCGTTAAAAAAATTCGTAGGGCTACAGATAAATTCGGGAAAGTGCTAATTAAATCATTAGCCACAAGGTATTCTAAAGTTTCCTTGGCCGAAGTCGTATTGCTTTTATTATAAATGGACAATATTTCAATTTCATTGCACAAATCAATTGCATTAACATCCATTTGTTTTGTAGATGAATCGGTTAATTTAATTTGTAAATCCATACAACATTTCATTAATTCTTCTTTATCTATAGATAAAGAGCCTAAATTATTTAAAAAGCCAAAATAGGAGTTGCACTCGTTTAACTGTTCAAATCTGTCATTTAATTTTGATATTACTATATCAAGAATATAAAAATAAAAATTGACTTTGAAATTCAACTCTGGTGATTCGATTGATTCATCTCTATGTTCATAATAAAAAAAAACCTTTGTTTTTCTCGGTCTAACCAAGCCTACAGCTGGAAAAACACTTTCGCAGTCTATATCTTCAGCAATTTTTTTTGTCTCATTAAGCATAGCTGTAAAACTACCTTCAGATCGTATTTCAATGAAAAAAATTTGAATTTCTGTCAACATTTTTACAGTTTCTGGTAAAATAATATTAGATTTTTGCATGATTTTGCTTACAGTGTTTATTTTTGATAAAATATTGTACCAAATTACTAGAGAACACACAAATTTATATGATTTTATTTTATTAATTAGTGACTTTGCAAGGTTTTTTGTGTCATTGTCTCTTGATGTATCATTATAAAGGGAAAAGAGAGCATCATAAATTTTTTCTAAATTAAATCTAAGGGTTTTAATGGCATCGATTCTACTCTCCCACCGTGTATCAGATAAAGGTTTTACAGTTATGGTAGGAAGTTCTTTCATGAGAATATGCCAACGGTAGGTGGAGGCTGAAAAAAAAACATATATTTCTTGAATAATAGCAAAGAAATTTGTTACTTCAAGCGAACTTTTCGCAGCATCATTGACAACTAAATTAAGACTATGAGCTGCACAAGGGACAAAAAAGGCTCTAGGATTTATATCAAGGATTCTTTTTTGCAGCCCATTATGTTTGCCTTTCATGTTGGCACCGTTGTCATATCCCTGCCCTCGCATATCCTTAATATCAATATTTAATTCTTTTAAATAATTCAATAAAAAGGCCGTTAGTCCTTCACCAGTTGTATCTGTAACTGGGCAGAACCCTAAAAAATGCTCTCTAATTTCTATACCCTTTGAAATATCATTAATGAAAACGAACCTGACAACTACAGTTATTTGTTCTTCGTGACTCACATCAGGTGTACAATCTAATATAATTGAATAATATTTACACAATTTTAAAGTTTCGATTATATTTTGCTTGACTTTTTCACCGATTAGACAAATTAATTCATTTTGGATTTTATCACCTAAATAATGTGGCATATTATTGGTATCTTTTTGAATTCTGCCAATATGTTCCGCCATTATATTATCGAATTTTGCAATTGATTCAATTAGCTTCAAAAAATTACCATTGCCTTTTTCGAAAAGTTTTTGATTACTTCCTCTAAAAGCTGCATTTTGTTCAGCTAAATACTGTATGACACAAATGATTCTTTCAATAATTGACGTCCATCGTTTTTTTTTCAACTTAATTAAATTTTGGTTGACTGAGTCAACAGTTGTCCCTTTTTCAATCGATTTTTTAGCTCGACCCATTTCTTAACACTCTCAAAATGCCCCTTACTTTTTTCGTGCCTGTCTAAATTTTGAGATAAGTGTCGCCAGTCAGTATAACCTTTATCATCGTTAAAAACATTATCAGTAACTTTAAATAATTTGCAACAAAAACAAAATACAGAATCATTTGACTTAGAATAAACTAACCATGTTCTAGGAACTTTTTCATTATTGCTTAATTTTTTGTCATAATAAGTAGTTGAAAAAGATCTGTTTGAATCGTCTAATGGAAATGCAATATTTTTCAATTGTAATGGCCCCAATTCAAGAATAGACATTTTAATGTTATCTGTTAAAACTTGCGGCCAAAGAGCAGGATCTTTCAATATTTCCATCCCAGCGTCCTCAGCAGCAACCTCGGTTGGTGGTGGTGAATCCGGTGTGTCCTGTGCATCCGCCTCGGATTTATTATTTTCTTGCCCTATTTCTGGATTTTCCATATGCGTGTCCTTGTTCGAATCAAGCTGTTCCTCCACTTGCAGGCTTGTTGATGGTTGTTCGGCTGCAGCCGCCGTGGAAACAAAAAATTTTTTTAAGGAGCCAGCCAGTCCTTTTTTAATTTCGTCTTTTTCGGACTTTCTTTTTCGATACTGAAAGCCGGAAAGTCTCTTTCTGCCATCGGCCATCTGAATTAAGCACAAATAAATTCTAAGGATAGCGAAACAGAAAAATAAGCAGAAAAGTTCAAATGTTTAAAATAATGAAAAATACTTACGTTTTAAAACTTTCAACTTTAAAAAGCACTATATTATTTAGCTCTTGCTTGAAACGTTTAGCCTTTTTATTTCTGCTTAGTTCAGTACAATCTTACTAGCATTCAATCGCAAACTAAACTAACACCCAATTGCCCTTTTTAAGTTTGTTATCGTATATGCCGGCGGCATGCATGAGCATGAAGCATGTTGCAACAAAGCACAAATACACAATTTACTCATTATTTTTGTGTCTAAAGAGGGCCGCTTAGTCTAGCTGATTTCGCTGATCTATATAGTTTCGTGTTTCATGACGCTGCACCATAGCGACAGAGCGATAACTCGTGTGTCGGTATAATCACCATGTACAATAGCAAACGGCACCGACGCGACGTGTTTATAATAAAAATAAATTATAAGTAATAAATTATTATTGTATGCTTGCCGCCTTAAAAATGCAACCGTTTCTCTGTATCAAGTTACCTTTATACGAAAAAAAGCCAGACACAAGACTATAACTTGATAAAAAATGTTGCATTTTCTAATGCCGCAAGGCACAAGCATACCTATCTTAAATTTCCTTCATTTTTTATTTTGCCGCCCCAAATAGTTTGCCGCCCGGGTGCTGTGCACGCTTTGCACCCCAGGCACGGCTCGGCTTTGAGCACTTCAACCATTGGAACACTTCATAAATGAATAAAAAATATCCATTACTTACAAGATGCCATTCACAATGATCGATGGCAAAGTGTGCAACGCAGTGACTTCTACATCTACTCTACGATGCTATTTATGTGGTGCTACATCTAACGAGTTTAACAACATCGACGAGATGTTACAAAAGAAGGTTGACGAATCTGCTCTGCGGTTAGGATTGTCGACGCGGCACGCGTGGATACGCTTCTTTGAATGCTTTCTGCATTTATCATATAAATTGGGCATTCAAAAGTGGCAAGCGCGTACTCCAAACGAGAAAAATAATGTCGATCGGAGAGCGCAAAAAACATTCAAGCAAGGATTTTATAAGAAATTGTCGCTTCTCGTCGATCGTTCAAAGCACAGGTTCGGAAGCACCAACGATGGTAATACCGCACGGAGGATTTTCAAAAATTCTGATTATCTGCTTATATAACCGGGGTAGATAAAACTCTGATAGACCGATTCTACGTAATTGTACAAGCAATATCTAGTGATCATGCGATAGATTATGTTAAGTTCACAAAATATACTGAGGAAACTGCAAATGATTTTGTCAAATTATACCATGGTATAATATGCCAACTACGGTACATAAAATATTGATCACGATCCACAAATCATATCTTCAGCTTTTTGCCAATCGGGCAATTGTCCGAAGATGTCTAAGAAGCACGAAATAAAGATATAAGAAAGTACCGGACTTTGCGCGAAAATGTACGAGAATAAAATGCATAGAAGATGTTTTCAACAGGCTTGTGGTCACATCGGATCGATATATTTCGAGCCTAAGGCCCTGAACACACGGGATTCCGTTTCCCAGATTCGGTATGCGGGATACAGAATCTGAGTCTGTTCAGGCAAGGCGACTGAATCTCAGACGCGGGCCTTCAGTCACTTGCAGTGCCGTGCTGTTATGGACCTAGCATTGCTGTTCTTTGTTTCTGTCGAATTAGTCTAGAAGTGCTGTATTTAAAGTCAGGGATTGGGCTCTACTAAGCTAATACATTTTTCATTGTCAAATAATGTAAGCTCTATGATCGTTGTATAGTAAGAAACGCCTTGCTTATTCGATTTAAATAGAAGTTGCAGAAAATCTGCTACGCCTATGATATGATATCATATGTTCTGGCTGGCAAAAGTAGGCGAGTCCAGGCCGTGGTACACGTGGACTCATATCCTCTATATGCTCCAATAGTAAATCGGTATCCGAGATACAGAATTTGTCGCCGGCGGCCGAAATGGAGAGATAAGGAAAATCGGCCGCCGGCGACAAATTCTGTATCTCGGATACCGATTTACCATTGGAGCATATAGAGGATATGAGTCCACGTGTACCACGGCCTGGACTCGCCTACTTTTGCCAGCCAGAACATATGATATCATATCATAAGCGTAGCAGATTTTCTGTAACTTCTATTTAAATCGAATAAGCAAGACGTTCCTTACTATACAACGATCATAGAGCGTACATTATTTGACAATGAAAAGTTTATTAGCTTTGTAGAGCCCAATCCCTGACTTTAAATGCAGCACTTCTAGACTAATTCGACAGAAACAAAGAACAGCAATGCTAGGTCCATAACAGCACGGCACTGCAAGTGACTGAAGGCCCGCGTCTGAGATTCAGTCGCCGTGTCTGAACAGACTCAGATTCTGTATCCCGCATACCGAATCTGGGAAACGGAATCCCGTGTGTTCAGGGCCTAAGACAGCTGCCGCAAAAAAAAACTCTGTTTATCGAGACAGCCTGTGGCGTTATGAGTCACTCGAACCGTGACTGTTTCGTCTGCATCAGCAACAGAAACCGTCGCACATGTTAGTGAAACTGATACCTCAGATACGGAGTTCAATTCAGATTCAGGCAATGATTTTTATGGGAATTCATTTATTTTTCTCTTGTACAAATGTTCTTTGAATAAATGTATAATAAATATATTTCTTCTGTTAATTATACATTCGCAAACATCTACCAATCAATTTTTGTTGTGATGCAATTATTTTTTATAATGTTGATTTACCATATTGAAGTCGCCATTTGGTTTTTGTAAATTTTCGGATTCGTAATCAGAGATATCGAAAACCCCCGCGTAACCAATTTCGTGAAGATTTGAGCATGTCTTGAGCTTTTGACCAAGTTTGCTGAATTTGGCCCCAAAAATACCACCAAACAATATGTTCAGGTTCCTTTACGGCCATAATATCTAACAGACATTTTTATCTGACCTGGGCACGAACCGAGTAGATAAAGCAAAGTGCGTTAGCCTTCATTAAAGAAAAGAATAGTCGAACAAAACGTTTAGGTTCTTTTTAGAGCGAGAATAGTCTTACAGATGTTGCAGTATTGGGAATTTCTCCCAAGCGCTGCTTTCCTCCAGGGACTTCGTGGAGCTTCCAGCCTCCGTATCTACGGCAATGGAGTGCCAACCATCATTTCTCCTTGTCCAAACCTGGAAAGGCCCCTCGAACCTCTACAGCACCATGTAGGGAATTCCCTACCACGCTATGTGACAGAGGCAGGAGTAGTGCCGTAGTACTAGTTTGAACATGTCGTTCCGCTGGAGTGCACATTGCTGCTTTCTGTGTAATTGGAAAGTGCCTACAGGTAACAATGATTTACATACATTCAAAAACGTTATATATTCTTGGAACCATGAAACATCTTGACGGTGTAGTAAGAAATATTTATACTATTTTGTTGCATATATCATAAGCTCCGTTTTCCACAATCATAGTGATACTGAAAAAGTGAGTTTTTGAAATATTTTAAAAACTTCTTTACAATTCTAAATCGTTTGTCATATTTCCTAAGGAGTCCCGCGACTTTTTTTTCATAGACAAATTCAATACCTGCTAAAAACGTTCCCGAATTCTTCTGATGTTTTTATGTATTAGGTCCTAAACCATAAACTATGGTAATGTCATATACGTATTTTATGTTCAATTACTGTATTTTGTTAATAAGTCATCAGGACGTAAAATATTCACTAAACGATAAATACTCATCATGATGCAACAGCAAAATCAAATGAATATTAATGAAAAAATAAGATTTTTTCGAGGATTACTTTATTAATAGAGACGATTTTACCGAATACGACAAAAAGGATATTAAGAAGAGATTTTCACAACTAAAGTTGGAGTTTAAGCGTAGACGGACGGAAGCAATTTACAAAGAATATATTTTCATGGGAAAGAGTCATGCGTGGCTAAATACTATAGCATTCAACCTACCTAAACCATCACGGGTTGTGGGGCGTCCATCAAAGACGTTTCATGATACCAACGAAAGAAATAAAAGACGCAGATGCGCTGCGTAAGAATGACGATTCAACAGAATTATTATACGCTGCTCAGATGAAATTTCAAGTGGAAGGAAAAAGAGATGCTTCCAAAATACTAAACGACCTGAACTCGAGCCCACAACGAGCAACCAAGTACAAACACGCTTTTTCAAAATCAAAGGCAATGAAACTATTCCACATCAGTTGTCGCCTCTGAAAGCTCAGCAATGTTTCTTAAGACTGAGCTTTCTAAAAAGCAATATGAAACAATAAGGAGTTTTCTTCCATATCTTCCGTGCTACACAGTTTTACAAAAAACAAGGTTGGATTCATATCCAGATACCATTCACCGAACTGAGAATTGTGCTAAAACAAATCTACAGAATTTACTCAATCATACTGATTATTACACACAACTGTCACATGACTGATATCAGCCAATGTAAACCATGCATTTTTTGAAAATCGACCAATCCCGAAATGATTACCTGATAAGCTCCCGTGGGCTGCTTACCAAGCGATAAGCGCCCTAGGGATGATTATCGACTCCGTGGATGGTGTCATAATTAGAAATAGAAACGCAAGAAACAAGCAATTTGAGTGTTTTTGGCATTCTTAGATCAATTTTAAATCATAATTCGTATACGGGTTTCGCGTAATAATCTTCAAAATATAAACGCGGGCAACACACATATAATTTTGCCCGTGCCAAGAGTCATCGTGCTGGTTGCCCTTAGAAAACTGCCCTCGGGACAGTTTTCGTTGCAACCAACACTCGACCCTTGGCGTGTGCAAAATTATCGGTAAGTACCTATGTCTCGCCCTTGTTATACTACTATTGATAATAAACTACCTACTTATTTAGAGGAAGCCATACGACGTTCCCCTGAAAAAGACTGTAATAAACTTACGTTGATTTACAAATGGGGAAGTGATGGTTCACAACAGTCCCGATTCAAGCAAAAGTTTGGAAACGAGACTGCAATATTTTTGGAAAGTTCGACTGTGCAATTACAACTACTGGTAAATTTGGACTCACAGAAAAAGAAAGTAATTTGGCAAAATACGATATCTTCTTCACCCCGATGTTGTCGATCAATAAGAATAAGTTTTATCAACGAGACGACACACATTACCAATGAAGAAATCAAATATATCGAAGACGCCGGAGAAAAATTGAAGCACACGAAGGTAGAATTGGCAGATGGAGTATTTTATATTAAAAACAATATGGCTCTTACAATGGTTCACGCCAAAGTATGCAATGCTGTAACTTCAACCAAACCAACAATGGGGTGCTATATTTGTGGTGCAACAGCAAAAGATCTCAATGACCTAAGCAAGAAGAAAAACTCATTGAGACTTGGATATCAGTCTTGCACGCAAAAATAGGATTCTTCGAAAGTTTACTTGATTTAGCCTACAAATTGCGACTAGAAAGGTGGCAGCTGAGAAACAAGAACAACGTCTAGTCCATTTAGGCTACAAATTGCCTGCACATTTTGAATTGGTTTCTAAGTAAACTATATTTTTAACAAAGTACCGTAAAACGGGGTGAATATAAACTGGAGGGCGAATAGAAACATAAAGCATGGAATTCGTTTAAAAAATGCCTAAATATTTTAAATTCAGTCAAGGAAGCGCTAAATCCTGGTAACATACTCATTATATGTCTGACAACATAGTTTCAATGAATTTCACTAATTTTCTGTTGCAAATACTGTATGGCAGTTATTCTAAATGAATGAATGTGTTACATTTTCGTGACTGAATAAACTTTATGTGCCAAGGTAAGAAAAAATCAAGTAACAAAGCTATAAATTAGTCCAGATATACCTTGGTATGTCGTATTAACGTAATTGCATGCAAAATTCTAACATTTCCAGTAGTTTCTGAGAAATGATATTTTCTGTGTATAACCTCACTTTTGATGTTTCTATTCACCCGCAGTTTCTATTCACCCGATGTTTCGATTCACCCCATATTTTTAAATTTAAGTTGCAGACTAACGATACCACGCGACTATGTACACGATCAAAGATCCAAAGTTTACAAAAAACCACAGAGTGAGACTCTTCAACTAAGTGATATACAGTGGCGCACCCACTCCAGTAAGTGTCTTAGTGCATCCATTAAAAAATATTTAAATCCATCTCTGGTTAACTGGTTAAACATGAATGCAAAAAGAAAACATACTTTACTAGATTTCTTTAGTCGCAAGAAAAAAAAGTAGCAGCAGTAGTTATGACGAGCTAATACAGAGCCGAGTGTGAGCTCAAGTTCTGCTGAAAATGTAATGATTATGGATATATCCAACTTCGCTAATAAATATTTGAGTGACGAAGATAAATTACGGGCGTTTCAAAATATATGGACTCCGGAGGTAAATTTTAATTTCCCTTCACGAATATGTGAGAAGCAAAACAGACAATTATTGTACGGCTGGCTAATTAAATACAGGGTGTAAAAGTCTGGAATATAGCAAATATTTCAAAAACTACTGGAGATGAATTTTTCAAAATTGCCAGACTTATATAGTTAAAAACGGCGCATCTAGAAAGGACAAAACCGTTTCTGTAACTGTACAGGGTTAGTCAGAAAAATACCAACTTTTGTATTTTAAATTGGACACCCTGTATATTACCGAGGAATCAAATAGTCCTTCAAAAGACAAATTCAACGATATAGGGTTTGGCGGATTTATCTGTCAAAATGACAACTCTTTAGTGAACAAATAAAATTAATAATTTTCTTTGAAAATTAGAGAGGTGAGGAAACACCTTTGGAATCAGGTCGGCATTGTCTGGTGTCAAATAGACGGTTATCGAATTATTTTCTTTCACGAGCATTCAAAACCAATGAAATCAAGATGGTAGCCTTAACTGAAAGAGAAAAAATTGAGATTTCAATGATTGTTGGTTATGGTGACCGTAAAAGAACACAACAAGAAGTGTGTGAGTTATTCAGTCAGATCTATCCTAATCGGCCTACAATAACCCAGTCATATGTAAGCAAAGTAGTCAAGAAATTTAATGAAACGGGAGGTGTTAAAGATAAACCTAGGTCAGGCAGACCAAAAACCTGCTAGTGGTGATAAAGCTCTGGATATTTTAATTGATATACAGGATAATCCCAATAGATCACTTCGACAGTTGACCTTGGACCACAATGTGAGGTATATATCAGTTGAAAACTTATTTAGAAGAGAGAAGATGCTTCCTTACAAGCCCCACCTACTTCAGGAACTGACTGAAGATGACTTCGACAGGCGAAATGAATTTTGTGAAATTCTGATGGAACTATGTAATGCGGATCCTTATTTTGCCCATAACATTCTGTTTTCGGATGAAGCTACTTTTATGCTTAACGGCACCGTCAATAGGCATAACTGTAGATATTGGTCTGCCGATAATCCCCGGTAGATGGTCGAAGCGCACACACAAAGGCCAGAAAAAATTAATGTTTGGGCGGGTATTATAGGCCACAATACTGTTGAACCATTTTTTATTGGTGGAAACCTAACGAGCGATATTTACTTGGAGTTATTACGTGAACAGATTATCCCACAATTAGAAATCCTTTATCCAGATCTAAGGAATATCTGGTTTCAACAAGATGGCGCCCCCGCTCATTTTGGTTTACAGGTGCGCCAATTTTTTAACCAAATGTTCCCAAATCAGTTGATAGGGAGGAGAGGCGAAATTGAGTGGCCTGCTACATCCCCAGACCTCACCCCTTTAGACTTTTATTTGTGGGGTGACTTAAAGAATAAGGTTTACAACACTAGACCGGTTAATATTGAAGCTTTAAGGGATCATATTAGAAATGAGATACGTCAAATTCGATGGGATACTTTTGACAACGTCTTACGAGAATTTAAAGACAGGCTTGGTTATTGCCTAGCAAACAATGGTAAACATTTTAAACATCTTATAAAGTAATTTGTATCCAATATTCATGTATTTCCTATTTACATCGTGTTCTTGTTAATTTACTTCAAATTCGTTTTTTTAAGTCTTTAAGCAATAAATCTGTCAAACCCTATAACGTTCAATTTGCCTTTTGAAGGACTATTTGATTTCTCGGTAATATACAGGGTGTCCAATTTAAAATACAAAAGTTGGTATTTTTTCTGACTAACCCTGTACAGTTACAGAAACGGTTTTGTCCTTCCTAGATGCGCCGTTTTTACCTATACAAGTCTGGAAATTTTGAAAAATTCATCTCCGGTAGTTTTTGAAATATTTGCTATATTCCAGACTTTTTTTACACCCTTATAAGTGGTTGGCTTATTCAAAATCCGAGGATTCCGTGTATTGTAAGATTTGTGTTTTATTTGCTTGCAAAGAAGTGGCCATGACGTCCTCTCAGTCAACGGGACAACTAATTAGAGTTGGTTTTAATACTTGGAAAAAGGCTTTGGAACGATTTGATAATCATCAAATTTGTGAATATCACAAGTATGCAACTCTCAAGTGTGATAACTTTTTAAAAACAATGGCAGGACAACTAGTAACTATCGATAAATCGCTTGACACAGCAAAAAGTTAACAAGCTGAAGATAACAGAAGAAACATAAAACCTATAATAAAAACTGTTATTTTATGTGGTAGACAGGGACTACCTTTAAGAGGTCACAAAGATTACGGGCCATTCGATCTAAATGCAGAACCATAGGGAAATGAGGGTAATTTTAGAGCGATGCTAAGAACGCGTATTGACGCTGGATACTTTGAACTAAAAAATCATATGCAAACATGTGGGGCTAATACAAGTTATATTAATTGGAAAACGCAGAATCAAATTATTGCAGCTTGTGGTGAGATAATTAAACGGAAAATAGCCACGGAAGTAAACACTGCAAAATGATTTCCGGTTTGGCAGATAAAACCACTGACATATCTACATTATAACAGCTTACACTCTGTGTGAGATACATTAAAAATTTTGAAAACAATTCTAGTATGGTTACTGATTATAAAATTTGTGAGCAGTTCCTACAATTTTAGCCTGTCGAGTCAACAAAAGGTGAACATTTAGCAGAAGCAATTTTACATGGCTTAGAAGCATGTTTTCTTGAAACTAACTTTTTACGAGGACAAGGATGTGATTGGAGCCGCCTCAATGAGTGGTAAATTTAGGGGAGCTCACGCTTTAATTAATAATAAATATCCAAAAGCTGTATATGTGCATTGTGTTTATCACAGCCTCAAATGCTGCTGAAGTGCACAAATCGATCGATAGTCTTGTTCCTGAGGCACAAAAACATAAATTAAAACAACTTTGTCCTACTAAATGGGTACAGAGACACGATGCTGTGCTTGTTATGGTTCAACTTTTACCTGCTTTAACTGCTGCACCTGAAGAGATAAAATCCTAGGAGGATAACGATTCATCGTCGAATGCGTCACTTCTATTAAATAGTGTTGCACACTCAGAATTTATTATATCAATTTTGTGTTCAGAGAAATTGTTGGGATATTCTCTGGTTCTTAGCAAATTTCTTCAGACTGTAAATATTGACCTAGTATCAGTTGTAAACTTAGCCGAAAATGTAGAATCAACAGTAGGTCATATAAGAGAAAATTCAGAGGAGTTTGCCAAAATCTTTACAACTGCGAACTCAATACTCAATAGCGGAATCATTAGGCGTTACCCAAAAAATGCCGAGAATAACCAAAAAACAAATTAACCGCAGCAACATACCAGCAAATAATAATAATAATGCAGAAGAGTACTATAGAAGATCTATTTTTATTCCCTGGGTGGATTCTTTCCTTGCCAACGTTATAGCAAGATTCTGTAAACAGAAAAATATTTTAAAAGGTTTTATGTAAGTTCTGCCAAGTGATCATTTACCATGTAATGAAGAAAAAGAGCAGTTTCAGAATATTGCTGCATTTTATAGAGAAGATCTGAACTGCTACAATGCTAATGATCGTACATTATGGTATCAAAAATTTAATAATTCCAGTGCATTGCTACGCTCATTTTGCCATTTTCACATATAATAGTTGAAATAATTAATCAGATTTGGCAATTTACATTTATTCCGTAAAAATACAATAATTCTACCTAACTGGATAGGCAACCCTAATAACGCCAGTCTTAAATTCTGAACAAAGAAACAGTTTTGTTTATCAGCTTGGCACACACACCTGCACTCTTATAGTTTTTCTTCCTTCTTCGAATTTTGGAACATTTGATAACCTGAGATTGTGGACTGCTTTGGCCAATCTTCATTCTTTTCCATCCACGATTCGGTCGTGTGAAATTGGTGCCCTGGGTACCTTTTGCTTCGTTAAGCTTTGGATATAGCTGTCTTCATTATTTTGGAAGGATATGTGAGGCAAGGTGTCCGTCCCTCTGGAACGGCATGGGAGCTTTTGTGTGTTGCTGCCAGGCGTTCGCTACGCTCTTTAGCGGATTTCTTGGGCCTCCTCTCCGATCGGACCGAGTGTAAAGCTGTTCGTCACCACTCTCAGCTTTTTATCTCCGCCCTGGTAATGAGTTGTAGTTGAAGTTCCTCTGCGGCCTGGGGCGAGGCCTTCCCCTTTGGCCAGCGGACCTGGATTGTGTCATCTCCTCCTGTAGCCCGGCCCCACGTGCCGTGTGAATCTGAGGTGTGGCAGCGTTTTAGTTTATATCGTACGTTTATTGGAATCGACTTGTATGACCTTTGAATTGCCATGTTGTTATTTTGTGCATATCAATTTTTGGTGTCTATTTGGGCTTGTAGATAGTGAATTAATTAGCTACTAGTTACATGTTTACACATGCTACTGCGTGTATTTGATTGATATAAGTTTTGAGCACCATTGAGGTGATTACCAGTTACCTAGCGCCATTGAGGCTGATTAAGTTGTTATGGCACCGTGCGTTGGTTTCTTAGGTCAACTGTGATATGTAGTTGTAATCTTTGGTTGTGATATTATTATTGGTGACATTTTTGGTACTTACTGTGATTTTTATTGATTGTTATGTTACTATGTATACTGCTGGTATGTGTTTTGTGTAAATTCGTTGATTTAATTGCCGCACTATAGAACCAAATAAAGATTGTTACTAGCTATTGGTTCCGTCGTTATTTTGATTTGTTTGGTACAACTCTGACCTTGTGGGGGTCCGAACCAAGGATTCGTCTACGTCGAGGACCTGGCGCCCTCTCCCAAATTTTTTTTGCAGCTTTGCTGGAAACCCCGACCCTCTCGGCGAGTTAACCAAATAAGGCCGATATTTACCACTTCGCAAAATAACAAGTACAACTTTCGCCACCAACCCTTAATCCTTCGTCGCAAAACCATGGTTTATTTTAAATGCCAAAGGTAAAACTCTAGTGGCACACTGTGACTGTAAAACTGGTCTTGGGGAGGTTTGCACCCATGGTGATGCTATTTTATATGCTTTGCTCCAAAGAAAACCAGAAAAGTCTGTCACAGATAGGCTTGCTTACTGGATTACTCCAGCACCAATAGATATACATATGTCTATCGGTGAAATTGACTTCACCCAGCCAACATCTATGTGGCAGAAAACTTCTAAATCACAGGATAAAGAAATTGCCCATGTGCACAAAATATCTTCAAAGGAAATTTTATCAAGAAAGGAAGTGGTAAAATTTTTGGAAGATTATAAAGAAGCCGGTTGAAAATTAATTACTTGACTGTTTGTTGACATTTGTGCTCCATATTTTTATACAGTTTTGATAATAAAAGTGTTTTCCAAGCTATAAAAAGTATACCAGTGTATTGCCCAAGTGCCAGGGTACAAGTGGGTGTATTTTCACCAAGTTTCGCAACAAAAAAAGATACAAATTCCATAATCCCATCTACGAGGAAATCGGGGCCGATCAACTCCATTTTGCGAACTTCAACTACGGCCAAGAGGAGCATCGGAGCCAAGAGATCAGCAGTCTACGGCAGAGGACAGGAATGCAAGAACTTTTCCAGCAGATTTGGCAGCAAGGGAATCAGGAATAGCGGAGAAAATCCAACGGCGTCATTTCCAGAAGGGGCGATGTAGTACAACGAATTTTTTAAGGTGCGATTTAGCCTAAACAAATAGTCAGCATCCAGAAAACGAGGTGCATACGACCTCAAACCTTGTTAAAGAAGAGATCCTTTCCAAGGCTCTAGCTAAGCCGCATTTTAAGTAATTAGCCAGGCGTCGGTAAAATCCGTGGTTTGGCGGAAGTTGAAGCTGTGCAGGAAGCGACCAGAAACAATTGCCGAAATTTGGACGGCGTCACGAAATACGTAACTGCTAAAAACAAAATTTGTTATTTGTTGCCAAGCACGAAATTTGAATAATTACCTTGCGAATTTTCATATTTCACGAGTATTTTGATTTTCAAATCACCGCTGTGTGCACTAGTCAACCGATTTGCGATTTGTGGACCTTGAGCTAGTATTTGAACTACTGGCTGTGTATAGCATGATTTCAGATCGATTTTAAAATACAGTCGACTTCGAAACTCACCCTGAGATTAAAGAGCTTGTATTCTACTGAGAGCTAGCGTTTTCTAATTGCAGTTGAATAAAATATAAAGAGGGGCCGGGCCTACAACCATTTCTTTTGTGCACTAAATCAGTACATTTGATATTTTAACCAGCCTAGTAATTTAATGACAGGCAAGTTCGAACACAGTAAAATATTGAACAGTAAATTGTGTATTTGGATTTTGGCTCTAACTAATATAAAAGACAATTAGATTAAATTAAGCTTATTCCATCTTAATATTTATATATTTTAGATACTTTATCTAATAGACTTGCCTGTCCGTCCGTCCGGGACGCTGTTTCAGCAGCCAAACCGTAAGAGATAGAGAAAAAAGTTATGAAAGTTATATGTTTGGAATGGTCATGTCAGGTCAGGAACCGAATTTTAGTCTCTAACACTAATTATTTACTTAATTATCCTAATCCTAACTTTTTAGGTTAGATTCTAGGCAAATTTTATCAAGGCGAATGCGACTGGTAGTTTGCTACCAACAATGACGTCATATACGTACGTGTGGTGAATACGCGTTCTATTTGCAAAACGGTCTTTTTTGTTTTATTAAATGAGACATTTGTCTCACTGGACTGCTAGTTTATTTATAATATATTAAATCGCTAATGCTGCCTGTTCTTGCCAGTCGGCGCTACCTTCTGGTGAACAATGCTACTGATAAATAAAAGTCCTTTTGTTGTCAGCATTTTTGGTGGCAAGGGTAAACCTAATCCATTAGAAAGCTATTTATCTCCTTTTATTAAAGAATTGGAATCTTTAACATACAAAGGTATAATGATAGGTGACACAACATATTTAATTGATGCCAGTAAGATAATTTTAATATGTGATGCACCAGCTAAGGCTTTTATAAAGGGAATCAAATTACATTCAGGGTATTATGGATGTGACAGATGTGATCAAAAAGGTGAATGGTGTGGAAGAGTCACTTTTCCTGTGCAGAATTCCAGGAAAAGAACAAATGTGTCTTTTCGAGAGCGACATCAGCGTAAACATCACAATTACTATTCGCTAATAGAGAACTTGAAAATTGATATGGTACATTCTTTTCCATACGACTACATGCATCTAGTGTGTTTAGGTGTAACAAGAAGACTTTTGATGTATTGGTTTAAGGGACCACTAACTGTCAGGTTATCAACAAAAAGTCGCCTTAAAATTTCGGAAAAACTAGTATCTTTATCGGACTATATGCTTAAAGAATTTTCAAGGCTACCGCGAGGAGTTGCAGAAGTTGACAGATGGAAAGCAACAGAATTTCGCCAATTTCTGCTGTATACTGGTCCTTTAATTTTAAAAGATATTTTGCCGAAGAAACTTTATAGACATTTTCTTTTATTGCATGTTACTATAAAGATTTTAGTCAAAGCAAAAACTCACGAGGTTGAACTTATAGATGCAGCTGAATCTTATTTACAAAAGTTTGTCATAGATAGCAAAAATTTGTATGGATCAGAAATGCTCGTGTATAATATACATGCATTAACACACATCGCAGATGATGTGCGTATTCTAGGTCCACTTGAACTGTACAGTGCTTTTAAATTTGAAAATTATTTAGGTAAAATAAAACGGTCAATTAAAGGTCGGAAACATATTGTGAAAGAAATTGGAAACAAAATTATTATCCGAAATTAGTATTATAAACCCAATGATGAACGAATAATACCAACAGATTATTTGAAAGGTTTGTGTAATACAAATCCTTATTCAATTGAAGAAAATATGCTCTGCTATCGTCGGTTGACAATGGCAAACGGATTAACATTCGATATAAGCGACAGAAACAATTGTGCTTTGCTAAAAAACAAGCAAGTTTTAATAATAAAACTATTTTTAAAGTGTATTAAAACTAGCAGTATATTTGTACTGGGACACATTTACAGTCAATATAAGCCTATTTATAAAAAACCGTGTTTGTCCTCCATGTTTGGTATACACTCTGTATTAGGCTTAAGCAATATAATAAAAGTACAGTTACGTGATTATAGACACCAAATGTGCGAAAATTGAATTGGATGGTAAAACTTATGTGATGCCTTTGACTTAAATTTGATTGTTTTCTCTCCAAACACTCTGTATTATTAGTCTAGTCAAATGGTAGTGAATAGGAGAACGTTTTGATGGAGTTTTGATATTTGGTTCCTATAAGTTTTTGGATCGCTGTACACGAATATTAGGTTTTCCAACAAGAATTTTTACCTGAAATAGGTTTTTTGAGCAAAAGCGGTGTAAAAAACAGTGTTTTTTAGTTTTCTAAAATTACTGGAAAACCATCCAATTTCGTAATTGTTGAACCTCTATGAAATGAAAGAAGATAAAGTTTCCTACATTTTATGTACGAAAGGTTTTTTTCTCCAATCAATCGTTCAGCGCGAGAGCGCCGCGAAGTTAGGGTGTTAAAAGCAAAATAAAGGGAATTGTCCCAGTTTATTTCAAAGTAACTCGAAAACTATCCATTTTTTGTAAATCAAAAATGGTATATGAAATGAATCTTTACAAATGAAATTTTGAAAAACCTTATATTCACGTACAGCGACCCAAAAAACACATAGGGACCAAATATCAAAACTCCAAAATTATCCCCTATTTTCTACCAATTCACTGGACTATAATTTCGCGACGCTCTCGCGACTGAACGATTGATCGGAGAAAAAAACCTCAAGTACATAAAATGTAGGAAATTTTATCTTCTTTCATTTAATATAGGTTCAACATTTACGAATAATGGATAGCTTTCAGGAAATTTTAGAAAAACTTAAAAAAATCGGTTTTTACACCGTTCTTGCATAAAAAAACATGTTTCCGGTCAAAATTTTTATTGGCAAACCTGATATTCGTGTACAGCGACGCAAAAAACATATAGGAACCGAATATCAAAACTCCACCAAAACTTTCCCCTATTCGCCCTTTTTGAGCACCATTTGACTGGACTATATCATCAAAAGCAGATCCGTGTTGTGCATGAAGCTACTTCCCATTTACTATATTTTAAATTGTTTTACTTCGAAATGCGAATGAATATTTTTCTGTAGTAGAAAAAGTATTGAAAATATTGGTTGTGAAATTTGAACAAGATAATCGTATTTTCACGTAATATAGCGTTATTGGGTTTTATTTTATCTACAGAATTATAAAATGTATTGCTTAGTATACACTGAATTTCAAGTAAGCGTTTTTTTGCAGTTTCAATAAATGAAAATATTCCGTTAACATTTCAATAAAAGATAAAAATTTGTTTAAAGTTTTAATGTTCAGCATTGTTTTAAAGTGTATTTATGTATGTATCTATAATCGTTAACCTCGTTTTACCTTGCGGTGTATGTATAACAAATAAATTAACTAACAAAATTTCATTTTGCATTTGAACACAAATGTTGATTTCAAAGAAGTTTAAGAGGTACCTGTGGGTTTATTAATTAACTTTCTAAAACTGTACTTTCCTTATTGTTAAGTTCAAAGAAGATTAACAAGGAAGAAAAGTGTAATTAAATTGACCATATGCATATTATATAAAAGTAACTAATACAGTTTAACCTTTTATGTTACTTAGGACCATGTATAGCGTCGTAGAATTCAGGAAGGGGCATAGCCTTATGACTGTGCCAAAGAAGTGGATATTTCAAAATGAAAGATACTGCTATTATTCTATAAACCTTCCTAATATTCAAATTAAAAGGGCTATACGACACTTACAAACCCCGGAACTTCACGGTTGGGGTAAACTCAAAATAAGGGTTCACTTTACGTCCAGTAAGAAAACAAAATAACAACAATACTTTAAGTTATTGTACTGAAAATTACTTCATTCACAGCTTCTTTCGCGGAATGCGAAAAAAAAATTCTGGAAATAGAAAAAAATGCAGCAACTGAATCCTCAGAAGTTTCATCGGTAGATGATGACACCGTTATGCATACTTACACGGATAGAGCCCAAGACGAGTCTTTTTCAGTTACAGCAACAAACGAAGAACTAGAAGAAGTGTTACCCCAAAGTAAGTTGTTAGTGTTGGTATTTGATATGTCATTATTCCTAAAAACTTTATTTCAGCAATAGAAAAAAAATGGACGTTATTATACAGCAGCAAAAAGATATTCTGACTGAGCTGATAGTAATAAAAAGAAGGCAGGAGGAGCACACTCAATTTCTTCAGAGCCTGAGAAACGTGAATAACAGCTTTAGTTTGCAGCCATCAAAACAGTACCTGCTGCCAATTGCAAATATTCAATATTTGGAAAAACTAATACAATTCTCCAAATTGAGGAAGAAAAAAAAAGTCTCGTAAGTTGCAAGCTTTATTTCTGTATAGTTGGTGCCTATAGTTATTTACTTTATAGATGAAGTTCCTTATGAGAATTGGGGGGAAAAATGTGCAAGTGTGTACGTATCGCACTATGGAGAAGCTACTTTGTACAAAGTTTTGCTTACAATTAAACTGGGCTGGACGAAATGAAAAATATGGTCTACTAAAATGTAGCAATATTGTCCTAGCAATAATTCGTAAGTTGTCCCTCATTCTTTTTTATTATCCCATGCCACCAAATTTGTTTTCTGTTGCAGAAACTGTATGCATGACTCAGAAATGTCAAGAAGATATTGTAGAGCAGCATATAAAAAACTTTTTGAGGACTGCTAAAGATAGATGCGGACTTCGAAAAAACCTGCAGAAACAATTACAACGGTATGTTTAAATTTTGTTTCTACAAACACAATTTGATTTTAATAAGAATTATTAGCTAATTTAATAACAGATTTTTTTGAGCACATTTGTTTATCAACATGTAGCAACATTCTACCGTCAGTTCAAAATTTTTATAGTATTATTTGCAAAATCTGTGTGATTTAAAAAATCTTTATACAAGGATACATTATTAACGACAAAAACATGAAAAATTCCCAAATAACGTAAGCGCGAGTGTAAACACCTTTAGCGGCAGTCTCCTATATAACACCTTTTTCGTATCTCAAACCTCAGAGTTTCAGAGTAGAAATAGAAATATACAGTGTCCGCCAAAAAGTCGGTATAATATGGGAAAACATTTTATTTTTGATATTTCAAAAACACTTTTTACGTCAATAATTTGTGCTTGTCTAAAAACCTATTTAGTCCCTATCATATACACCAACTGATTTTTACTTGTTTAGAAAATTGAGTTTTTCGAAATTGTCAAAATCCGAAAAGTGCTATTTTTCGGAAATTAAGTAAGATTTCAATGAGATTTTTTTAGAGTGTATTAATTTTAGCTAACTGAACAACCTCAAGGCCAGAAAACACATATTTTTTAACTATTATGGGAACTATAATTACAATAGAACATTTAATCAAAACAGAGGGTATAACAATAATTGGGGAAATCAGAACCGGAATAACTACAATAGGGGGGATAAGAATTACGAAGAACTAATCGATGAGAGGAATAAGAAACGATGCCAAGAAAAAGATCAGGCGCAGAATAGAGACCAACCCTACATCAATACGATAGTAACTAGAAGAATAGGGAATGCGAATAATGTTGAGGATTTGGAGAGAATAGAGATAGCCGATGTGCACGAAGAGCCTTCGGGGGTTAAAAAAAAGCCCAATTTATGTAAAATTTGTAAATAATAATAGTTTTAAGTACATTGCCAACTTTGCCGTCACTTTTGATAGAACGGGGGGAACGGAAGGAAAATGAAGAAGATGTTACAAACTCATGTTTACCGTTTGTTAAATTGAGAATTTTAGATCAAGAATACTATGCGCTAATTGATAGTGGAGCAATGGTTTCCTTAGTACAGGAGGAAGTTATAAATAATCATGTGAATATCTTACAAAGCAATATTATAAAAGTTAACAAGATCGATTTATTGTCCGCAACAAGAAAGAAAATCTCAACTACCAGTAAAGTATTGGCAACCAAATAAGCATAGATGCATTACAAAACAAAACAGTCTGCTGATGTTCATTTATATGATTTTCCTCACCTAATAAAGGGTATAAGGAATAATTTACTTACCCATGATTTGCACTTCACCCAAGCTGATACAGAAAAAGTAGCATCTTGGTCGTACATATTGCGACTATATGAAATCGACAAAAGTCATGGCCAAAAATACAGCCAGTTTTATAAACTGACTGATGAACATGTGATTCACTGTAAAATTAGACAAATATGGATAAAAAACTGTACTCAAGTCTTTAGTCACACTGTAGGAACTGCAATGAGTGTTGGTGCAAGAACTAGTCGTGAGTTAAACCCCACCTTGCAGTTTCACCTGGATCCAGAAGTCATTGATACAGCAGATCTCCTGTTGTTTTTTGATCATCTCTTTGATGGTGTCAATTTTACCAAAATTTACCCTCTTCATGGTAAACAGCTTCGAAGTGCTGTGACAAGGCGTTCAAAGCACGTTTCGTTTTGGAAGTCTTGCCTTCTTATCTTAAACTCCATGAATTGTAGATCCTCTGATTCCGGTCGTTCTAAGAAATTGATACCTCCTTTAAAAAATTCGATTTTCTCTTTACATAGCCTCTTATATTTATGGAATACTTAAGATAATATTAAATTTGGACATCTTTCTACAAGCCCTTTGAATCAAGATCCTCTTGTATTCAGAGCCATTGTTTCCCAAATATTAATCCCACATGTTCTTCTTTCATTACTTCAAATAAAACTCTTCTAATCAATAATGTTGTATCGCCACACTCTGCTGGTTCAAATTACAAAGAAGATGAATCTGTGGGTGTTCTAGACACCTTTACATCTTTTATTAAAGAACACGTGAAAGAAAAATATATTCCACAAGACGTTTTACAGCCAGTTTATTCTGCTGGACAAAAAAATACAATTCCTTTTTCTACTCTCGTATTATACTTCAGCTTACATTCCTGGATATGTGGCAAGAAAAATTACTGGAGACGGATGTAAAATTTGCAAAGAGCGCATGCACGCAAATGAAGAATTGCCGGAGAATGTCTTAATACAAGAAAGATAGTATACTCGCTGTGCATTAATACACCCTTCTAGCAATTTTTCATCTGTTTTTCGACAAGCTACTGAAGTTGTTATCCAGAATTTCCAGCACGTAATAAATTCATACAGTATTAAGCAAAAATTGCCTGGATTAGTTCTGGAACAATATAGTTCGCAGATTGCCGCTTTATTTTGTCACGATCATCAAAACAAAGTATCTAGGTTTGTATCAATTTCTCTAAATATATTATTACATAATTATAGAAAAGATATTAATAGGATACTGACTTGAGACCTATGTATGATGATCTTCTCAGAACTATAGCATTTAATAAATATAAAAAGCACAGGGTAAGATAAATTGTAGAATGGGCGTTTTAACATTTGCTTTCAGAGTTAAAATCGTTATTTGTAGAATTAGTGATGAAAGCGGTACTTGTTATTGAGTTTGAATGTTGATGCACAGCAAGAGGTGCGTTAATCAAACGAATAAAAACAAGTGGCTTTGCGTATTTGAAAAGAGTAACTGAACATTACAAACCAAAACAGTCTGCTGTGCTGGATGATACTCAAATATCAAAATTTGTAGAAGAAGGACTTGATAGTTCCTATCTGATGATGAAGGTACAGAAACAGTATATTTATGCATATACAGGGTTTTCCGATGCTTTTCACCATGTACTAATTGTGTTTCACTATTTGTCAAATGTAATTCCCATTAGTCAATATTGATAATTGTTGGCAAGAGGGAAAAACATTTGAGATAAAGTGAAACACAACATGATACATGGTGCAATCGGAAAACACTGTAAATATTTGTATTATTGAAATTTTTAGGTAGCACTACTACTAGGTATTTCCGGGGCTTTACAAAAGACGCGAAGAACTGTGCAAAATGAAGGCTACTGATATTGACCTTCGAAACGATGGGGAGGTAGTCACCATTCCAGAAAACAAAACAGGCATTCCTAGCTCGTTTGTGATCACTCATCCAGTCACACTTCGACGTTGAGGCTAGCTACTGTATTTGGTTGCCATCGGTGTTTCTTTCGTATACAAATTCTGAAGTGCAAATCGCGACTATTCGTGCGACGCGTTGTATGGTGGAGTACGATTTTAAGGTGGCGTGCATTTCGCAAGAACTACATCTGAGAAGATCGAAACGTGGAAACGCTCTACCTCGCTCCAGCATGAAGAGGCTAAGGGCAAAGGAGAGGGCCGTCGCCAGGAAGATGCTGCACCTGAACTGGTTTCATCCCTCTCAGGAGGTTTGCGACCTTGCTGGCATCCCCCCTATAGACGGCAGACTCTCCGAACTCCGAGACCGATTCGCGCAACGAGCGATAGAGCAGGACCACCAGCACACCGTCACCATCCTCAGGACCCCAGCATTCTAAACCAGGAGACTCAGGACGAAGAAGAGGTTTCCTCCCGCCATCCTTCTCGGCGACGCTGAAGATCTTCCCGAGGACTTCCAGGACCTCTTAGAAAACGTTCACCTCAACCTCCGATGATTCAGATGTCTCTGTAAATTTTCTTGTATAGTTGTTCTTGTATATATGGCAAATCCAATATCTTAAGACCAAATCCTGTTAAATGAAATATCTTAAGTTTAAATTTAATTTTGTAAGCATGCAACACTATAGCTTAAGTTAAAACCAAAATATTGTAAACATGAAATATCTTAAGCTAAAAACTAAAATAAAATGTATTTTTTTAAGCCCAAATAATTTTGTACAAAGCCGAAGAGGGGTAGTAGGTTAGGTTTAGTATAATTTTTTGTATAGACCTAGCTGAATAAACTTTGAAAATTGAATTGAATCACTCATCCACCGTGGATTAATACTTTAAAAAAGTACAATAATTTAAGAAAAATATATAACCAGCGTTTTTTACTCGTTTAAAATAACAAAAAGTGTACAAACACTCTAGTGGGAATAAACACCATTGGAAAAATCCCAACGAAAATTCCCGAATTCCTGAAACTGCAGAACCTTGGACATTTACTGGTCATAGCTTTCATAGAAGTTCGGCAACCTTATTGGCAAATCATGAGAAAGGTTTGCTAGGTATTAAGCAGCTCAGCGGGTAGACGTCTTCGGCCCTTTGCGAATCTTATATTCAGGACTCCCTTCGCAGTAAAATTGAATTATCAATAGTAATATAAATAACAAGGGCGAGACATACTTACCGATAATTTTGAACACGCCAAGGGTCGAGTGCTGGTTGCAATGAAAACTGTCCCGAGGGCAGTTTTCTAAGGGCAACCAGCACGATAACTCTTTGTACGGGCAAAATTATATGTAAGTGTGTTGCCCGCGTTTATATTTTAAAAATTATTACACAAAACCCGTATACGAATTATGATTTAAAATTGATCTAATGTCAAAAAAACAAATTCCTTGTTTCTTGCATTTCTATTTCTAATTATGACACCATCCACGGGGTCGATAATCATCCCTACGGAGCTTCCAGCTTCCAGAATTAATGCTAAAACAGATAAACTCTGGGTAGAATTCAATTATAACGACGTTAAAAGTGATTATCAATGCGTGATATGAAAGCGGAAGAACTATCGTTAAAATTGGAGAACATTGATAGAGAAGTGGCAGAATCAAGTGAAGTCCAGGGGAAACCTTTTACAGAGAAGATTGCAGACACGTGGCTACAAGTGAAAAAGCAAAGTGAGTCAATTTAAAAATCAATTCTCAGTACTGAGCTACGAACTACAAGTAAAAAGAAATAAAAAGGCCTATAGGAATTTTGAATGCATTTAGATTAGATTTATTAATTAAGATTGGTTAGTAAAGCTAAAGTTTAAAAATTGTAATTAATTGTAGGAAGTGTCATTAAGAAGATGAATCTGTGGGTGTTCTAGACACATTTACATCTTTTATTAAAGAACACGTGAAAGAAAAATATATTCCACAAGACGTTTTACAGCCAGTTTATTCTGCTGGACAAAAAAATACAATTCCTTCTTCTACTCTCGTATTATACTTCAGCTTACATTGCTGGATATGTGGCAAGAAAAATTAGTGGAGACGGATGTAAAATTTGCAAAGAGCGCATGCACGCAAATGAAGAATTGCCGGAGAATGTCTTAATACAAGAAATATAGTATACTCGCTGTGCATTAATACATCCTTCTAGCAATTTTTCATCTGTTTTTCGACAAGCTACTGAAGTTGTTATCCAGAATTTCCAGCACGTAATAAATTCATACAGTATTAAGCAAAAATTGTCTGGGTTAGTTCTAGAACAATATAGTGCGCAGATTGCCGCTTTATTTTGTCACGATCATCAAAACAAAGTATCTAGGTTTGTATCAATTTCTGTAAATATATTATTACATAATTACAGAAAAAATATTAATAGGATACTGACTTGAGACCTATGTATGATGATCTTCTCAGAACTATAGCATTTAATAAATATAAAAAGCACAGGGTAAGATAAATTGTAGAATGGGCGTTTTAACATTTGCTTTCAGAGTTAAAATCGTTATTTGTAGAATTAGTGATGAAAGCGGTACTTTTTATTGAGTTTGAATGTTGATGCACAGCAAGAGGTGCGTTAATCAAACGAATAAAAACAAGTGGCTTTGCGTATTTGAAAAGAGTAACTGAACATTACAAACCAAAACAGTCTGCTGTGCTGGATGATACTCAAATATCAAAATTTGTAGAAGAAGGACTTGATAGTTCCTATCTGATGATGAAGGTACAGAAACAGTATATTTATGCATATACAGGGTTTTCCGATGCTTTTCACCATGTACTAATTGTGTTTCACTATTTGTCAAATGTAATTCCCATTTGTCAATATTGATAATTGTTGACAAGAGGGAAAAACATTTGAGATAAAGTGAAACACAACATGATACATGGTGCAATCGGAAAACACTGTAAATATTTGTATTATTGAAATTTTTAGGTAGCACTAATACTAGGTATTTCCGGGGCTTTACAAAAGACGCGAAGAACTGTGCAAAATGAAGGCTACTGATATTGACCTTCGAAACGATGGGGAGGTAGTCACCATTCCAGAAAACAAAACAGGCATTCCTAGATCGTTTGTGATCACTCACCCAGTCACACTTCGACGTTGAGGCTAGCTAGTGTATTTGGTTGCCATCGGTGTTTCTTTCGTATACAAATTCTGAAGTGCAAATCGCGAGTATTCGTGCGACGCGTTGTATGGTGGAGTACGATTTTAAGGTGGCGTGCATTTCGCAAGAACTACATCTGAGAAGATCGAAACGTGGAAACGCTCTACCTCGCTCCAGCATGAAGAGGCTAAGGGCAAAGGAGAGGGCCGTCGCCAGGAAGATGCTGCACCTGAACTGGTTTCATCCCTCTCAGGAGGTTTGCGACCTTGCTGGCATCCCCCGTATAGACGACAGACTCTCCGAACTCCGAGGCCGATTCGTGCAACGAGCGATAGAGCAGGACCACCAGCACACCGTCACCATCCTCAGGACCCCAGCATTCCAAACCAGGAGACTCAGGACGAAGAAGAGGTTTCCCCCCGCCATCCTTCTCGGCGATGCTGAAGATCTTCCCGAGGACTTCCAGGACCTCTTAGAAAACGTTCCCCTCAACCTCCGATGATTCAGATGTCTCTGTAAATTTTCTTGTATAGTTGTTCTTGTATATATGTCAAATCCAATATCTTAAGACCAAATCCTGTTAAATGAAATATCTTAAATTTAAATTTAATTTTGTAAACATGCAACACTATATCTTAAGTTAAAACCAAAATATTGTAAACATCAAATATCTTAAGCTAAAAACTAAAATAAAATGTATTTTTTTTAAGCCCAAATAATTTTGTACAAAGCCGAAGAGGGGTAGTCCCCTAAACGGTAGTAGGTTAGGTTTAGTATAATTTTTTGTATAGACCTAGCTGAATAAACTTTGAAAATTGAATTGAATCACTCATCCACCGTGGATTAATACTTTAAAAAAGTACAATAATTTAAGAAAAATATATAACCAGCGTTTTTTACTCGTTTAAAATAACAAAAAGTGTACAAACACTCTAGTGGGAATAAACACCATTGGAAAAATCCCAACGAAAATTCCCGAATTCCTGAAACTGCAGAACCTTGGACATTTACTGGTCATAGCTTTCATAGAAGTTCGGCAACCTTATTGGCAAATCATGAGAAAGGTTTGCTAGGTATTAAGCAGCTCAGCGGGTAGACGTCTTCGGCCGTTTGCGAATCTTATATTCAGGACTCCCTTCGCAGTAAAATTGAATTATCAATAGTAATATAAATAACAAGGGCGAGACATACTTACCGATAATTTTGAACACGCCAAGGGTCGAGTGCTGGTTGCAATGAAAACTGTCCCGAGGGCAGTTTTCTAAGGGCAACCAGCACGATAACTCTTTGTACGGGCAAAATTATATGTAAGTGTGTTGCCCGCGTTTATATTTTAAAAATTATTACACAAAACCCGTATACGAATTATGATTTAAAATTGATCTAATGTCAAAAAAACAAATTCCTTGTTTCTTGCATTTCTATTTCTAATTATGACACCATCCACGGGGTCGATAATCATCCCTACGGAGCTTCCAGCTTCCAGAATTAATGCTAAAACAGATAAACTCTGGGTAGAATTCAATTATAACGACGTTAAAAGTGATTATCAATGCGTGATATGAAAGCGGAAGAACTATCGTTAAAATTGGAGAACATTGATAGAGAAGTGGCAGAATCAAGTGAAGTCCAGGGGAAACCTTTTACAGAGAAGATTGCAGACACGTGGCTACAAGTGAAAAAGCAAAGTGAGTCAATTTAAAAATCAATTCTCAGTACTGAGCTACGAACTACAAGTAAAAAGAAATAAAAAGGCCTATAGGAATTTTGAATGCATTTAGATTAGATTTATTAATTAAGATTGGTTAGTAAAGCTAAAGTTTAAAAATTGTAATTAATTGTAGGAAGTGTCATTAACAAAATTTTGTTTAAATTGTCAGAATAACAGTAACGTTAATAAACATTAAGAATTACCTTAATATTGATGTATTAAATAACAAAACAGATAAAGTGCCATTCAAAGGTTATGATTGGATGCATTAATAAACCATAAATATTATCTTTCTAAAATATTTCATTTAACTAGCAAAGTACATTGAAACAGACTGCAATGTGTTTTATTAAAAATAATGCAAGAGTTACCCTGCAGATTAAGACAAATAGAGCTAGCCGAGTTAATAATAATTATATGCAAGAAGATATCTACAACAAGGTAGGATTTATGGTGATTGAACTTTTAAAGAATAGAAGGTACAGTTAAATTTCAAAACAGCTTTCTTTGTAGCATAATATGTATGTATGTATAAACAATATAAAATGCCTAATATATTATTGTATATGATTTAAATTGTATAAATTTTGCTTAAGTGTTGTATCAATGCATTTTATAAAAGAAGAACTATAATTATTAAATGTGCAGCTACACAATACAAAGTAATGTAGTTAACTATGGCATTTCCGACAGACTTAATTTTTTTTTTTTGGATCCCCAAATGTCATCGTTTGCTTTACTCTTATCTTATATAGGTACTCTAGTTGGTGGCACTGTAAGGTTAGGTGTTCCGTCAGTTTTGACACACACTGACACAAAACCTAACCTGTTAACCTCGAATTTGACATAAACTGACACAAAACTTAACCCGCTAACCTCAAATTTGACAGTGACATTACCATATAGTAAAGTGACATTTCTATGCACCAAAGTGCCATTTTATTAATCGATTTAGTAAAATAGCATATTATTAAACAAAATGTGAAAAAAAGTATTTCAGAGGACTGATAAACAGGTTTTAAAATCTTGTGTTATGAAAAACCTATGCTCATAATCTTAGGTGTGGGGTAGGATGTTTAGCGGCAGCTGTAAATCTAGCATGAATACGAATTTAATGCTCAACTAATTTTAGTAATTCGCAATGTCGCAATTCAACTTCCCCAGCGTGGTTTTGGTCAACTTAACACTAGCTATGAACAGCATTAACGAACAAGTACTCGAACAGTTGTACAGACAAGTATAGCGAGAAGACACTAATAATAGTACAACACCAAACACTGGCAGCACCATCAATGGAAAGAAGATTTCTATACGGAGTGGAGCTGATTGAATCCGTACGATAGTTCAAGCCGTACCCCAGCTCAAGGCAACGGCTGTGACGTCACAAACTAAGTCGACTGCAACCTGGAACTCTTATAGCGCAATGGCTTCACGCAAATGCATACGAATTTAGGGAAACGTCAAATGCAAATCAGTTATGCATACGAATTTAGGGAAACGTCAAATGCAAATCAATTGTGCATTGACTACTAGAAGAGACAGGTGCAAGCACAATGCCTTATCACTGTTCAGTTCCACAATGTCGCGGAAATTACGACAAAAATAATAAAGTGACGGTATTCAGATTTCCCAAAAATGAATTTATGCAGCAAAAATGGTTAAGGAATATTCATAGAGACAATTACGTAGTACGCGTAACTTCAAGGGTTTGTATTCATCATTTCTCGGAAAACCACATTGAACGTGAAGACAAAGCCGTTAGACCTGACGGTACAGTTTTAATTCTTCCTAGAAAAATACTTAAATTGACTGACGACGCATACCCGACAATTTTCCTTAATCAGACTGCATAGATGTCTACTGTATTACCATATAAACGTACTAATCCAGAAACTAAAAGGCAAGAAATAGAAAAACGTTCAAAAACAGAATCGGACATGAATCTTCAAGCCGATAAAATTAATCACTTTGATGACTTAAAATCAAACATTGCGGATAAATGTAAACATTATGCGAATGAATTAGGTCTGAAATAATACACACGGCAAGTATTTTTCTATAAGTTTATTGAAAATGAAACAGAGCAACCAATTCTTTACTCTCTTTCTATCAGGGATGATTTAGCAGTAAAGATTAATATGGGAAATAAAATTTTATCTCAGTCAACAATTAAACGAATAGCGGACAACTCACCATTTTATCAGACATGGTCAGGATTGTTTAGATTATTGGATTATATAAATCAATATACTGACTCAAATAGTTATAACTCCGATGAGGAAAAGTGTGGCTAAAATATTGGAAGGTGTAATACAAAATTCAGAATCAACCGTAATTGAACATAAAGTAAAATTTTTAAAAGAACAATTGGAACTATTTTTTATGAAACAAATAAAATACAGTACTGATACTACCATGTGGGCATGTAGTATATTTTTTTCTTTTCCTGGTGCCTACAAGTTGCTAGTGAACTCAAAGCTACTGAGTATACCTAAGCCTAAATATTTGAAGAAATTATTAATGAAATTGGGCGCCGAAAACTCCGGATTTAGTAAAAGCCATGTAAATTATTTAACGGAGAAACTGATATTATTAAATGACAACGAGAAAGTGGTGACATTGATGCTAGACGAAATCTATATAAAAGGTAATGTTTCGTACAAAGGAGGTAACATTGAGGGTGTTGTAGAATCAGCAGAGGATGGATGTCTTACACCAGCTTAAACAATTCAAACGTTTATGATCCGGTCGGTAAGTTCACATAACAAAGACGTAGTAGGTCTTTTCCCTGTGACTAAATTAAAACACGAATTTCTTCAAGAACTAACATTGGACGTTTTGAAAGTGCTAACCCAAGCTGGTTACCGTCAATGTTGGGTAGTAACTAAGTAAAAGTATCTCGTTACTGGTAACTAGTTACTTTTCAGTAACTTAATTACTTTTGTGTTTTCAGTAATTGTAACTATAACACGTTACAATTACTTAGTAACTTAAGTAACTGAATATGACAAGTTACATTCTCATGCTACAAATGTAAAATAATTTAAAATGTTCGGTTTTTGACGCGTAGTATTTAAGAAATTATACCTGAAGCTGAAGAATGTCTGGAAATTTCGAATGCTTTCGTATGCAAATGCTAATACCGACCACAGGAATACCTTCTTGTACTTAGTCGATAATAAATAATATTTGACGGATCCTGGGTGGCGACAGCTTTTTCCAGTAATCTCTAATCCTTTAACAACTAGAAGCTCTCTGAGCAGGTATGTGGATTACTGGGTAGTACATTCCTAACGCCTGTGCGCAGGTTGGGGGTGTCTAATTCAGACGAAAATACATTCACCGTCTCTATATTTCAATAATAACGAAACAATATTTCAACAAAAAATTGAAATAAGTAACCTAATACGCGATGTAGCTGCTATAGGATACTGCAGTTTAAATTTGAACTGGATGAATTAACAGATTCATTCATTTTGAAGTTAGGTCTATAATGTATAATGGTTATTTATATTTTACAGTACAGTAAACATTGCACTTCCATACTTTGACCAAAACGATTTAAAAAGAAATTTTTGTCAACTACACGAAAAAATTGAATGTTCAACGCATTGGAAAAGTGATTCTTCAGGAATGCATTAACAAAAATATTGACTGTTGTTTCCTATTTTTATTTTAGATTCACAGAGATTCGCAACAATTCTGACTACACTCCGACGGCCATAAATTGGAAGCTAAGTACCTGGCTTCCTTTAATCCTACCCTTAAATTGGACGCTGACGAATGGATTAACATAACTGCCTCTTTCGCTAATGATATTCCAAGAATTTGCTATTAGAAATTTAGAAATGAGAAGGTATAGTTTCAAGTATTTGCAAATAGTTTTTATTTTCCTATTTTACGAGGTCGAAGTTAGTTGTGCCACCATTGGCTTACCGCAATTATGAAAATATCGAAAGTTATAAGTGAACGTGGAAAAGAAGTGCTGATTGTGGACTCTAGCAAATTTAAAAAAAAAAACAACGTGCTGAAAAGCGGTGAAACTTGCTGGAGATGTGCTATACGTTCCTGCAAAGCAAAGGTTTTTACGATGGGCATAGAAGACCTTATTTCTCGTAGTGATTTGCAACATGATCACCCATAGTATGAAAAGAAAGGCAACAGAAGAGGCAACGGAAAGGTTTTCTAAAATAATATATTGTCTTAAAAAACATAGTGAACAAATGAGTACGGTATCTGTTCGAGATATGTGTTACATTCGTAATAATTTGTATAATAGTAGGCGGAAACTTCAACCACCACTACCAAAATCTACCGAAGACGTTATAGATATGCTGAGGAAAGTGAATATTTCAAAAATTAGACAAGAGGATTTTCTATTCGTGAACGATCAACAGTCAAAAATTGTTGTGTTTTCGTGCTTGACAAATATTCGCTATTTATGTAGTAGCGAAAAAATTTACTTGGATGGAACATTTCGTTATTGCCCACAACATTTTTTACAATTATTCACCATCCACACGCTTGAAAATGGACACTACATTTCATTGGCATTTTGTTTGCTTCCTGATAAGCGACAAATATCTTACGAAAGTGCTTTTGTGTTACTAAAAAATAAGTGCGAGAGTGTCGGCTTAAATTTCAAACCAAAAAAAGTGGTGGCAGATTTTGAAAAGGCAATCCATAATGCAGTGCAGGCAGTATGGCAAGAATCACACTTTTATAAAAATTTAAAATATGCTAAAAACAATAAAACATTAAAATGTACAAACATCTATTTTAATTTTTTGTTTTTGGTGATCACCTTAAGATCACCACTTTGACACACAGGTAGCAGTGAGCAGCGTCGAATTCGCGGTAAGTATTACTAGCGTCCAATTTATGGCATCCCTAACAGGTATGCCAGGCACAGTAAGGATTAAATAAATTCTTAGCGTCCAGTTTATGGGCGCCCCTACACTCTGGGGGCGGTTACTCATCCTTGGTTTACATTTGAGTGGATATGTGATGCAGAAAAGACACAAAACGCTGTTACATTATTAGAAAATGAAGTAAAAAATCGGGCTTCTACTTCATCAATTTGTCCACTTCCCAGTCCACAAAATAATGATGGAGAAAAAGGAGAACATCATTTTTTTTCTTCAAAACAGTAAAGCGGTCCAAAAATATGGACGAAACTGAAACATATATGAAGTGCGATTCATCTAATTTAACAACTTTATAAACAGATAAATTTCCAACGATTAGGAAAATATTTATTAAATATAATACTGCCCTCCCTTCCAGTGCTCTAGTAGAACGATTGTTCAGCACTGCAAAAGACGTCCTCCACTTCAAACGTACAAAATTAACTGATAAAAATTTTGAACTGCAGTTACTAAAAACCAATAAATTTTATACATAAGCAATCAGACAGAAATGTAGAACTAGGAATCTAATTTACTAGTAACAAAGATTAAACCCTATAGAATATTTGCTAATAAACAAGTGTTTATAAATATGTGTTTCTGTTGATATTAAGTTGATAGTAATTGCATGTAGATTAGTAGCCTCTCATAAAAAAGGTAACTTAAAAGATAACGAGTTACTTTATGGTAACTTAGTAACTTATTCAAGTTACTTTTATAATTCTGTAACTTAGTAACTTACCCAGTTACTTTTTTGCCGAGTAACTGATTAACTTACTTAGTTACTTTTTTAGAGTAACTTAACCAACACTGGTTACCGTGTTGTATGTATTGTTAGTGACAATAATAGTGTGAACAGAAAGATGTTTGAATCACTGTGGAGGAAGTTTAAAGCCTTGCATCATTAATCCATTTAACACAGAATATAAAATATTTGTGATGTTTGATGTTGTGCATTTATTGAAATCTATTCGAAATATTTGGTTAAATCAAAGAGACAGCAGGCAAACATTTATAACTCCGATAATTTCAGACAACTTTGAATTAGAAGATTGCAGTATTAACACCGATCAAAAAACATTTGCTTGCGTTGTAGACTTAAAAAATCTCTATAAAGACGAAGAAAACAGTGTTATAAAACTAGCCCCCAAACGAAGTAGGAAAGTATTATATCCTACATCTATCGAGTGCCAGAACGTTTTGCTTTGCTTAACACAATATTTCTTAAAAATTTTGTGAAGCGGTTAAGTTTGTTGGATGTTATGGACATGACATTCAAGGTGAAACTGTAAATTCTAGAAATGGAAAACTTTCAAGACAGACACAAGTATCACTTACGCATACGACAAATTGTTTAATTGAACTATCCAAGTACTTACTTTTGTAACAAGCATCAACTAGAGCTAGAAGCACAATCGAATATGTTTTCTTGTAATTCCAATATAGACTCCCCGATAGTTTCGGAGCTTGTATTGTGACGTGCTTTCCATCTAAAGCTCCAATGCAGTTTGGAAACTGCCACCTTTGCTAAAACTCATTAGCTATAGCGTTCCACTTTTCTTCATTTGGTACTGCCATTACCTCCGGCAAAAGAATTTCAACAATTGCTTTGCTGGTAATATGAATAATAGCCGCAACTGTTGATTCTCCCAATCTATAGCTAAACGAAATAGTCTTAAAGGAATCACCAGTCGCAAGAAACCTGGAACAAACTTAAAGAGTTCATTATTATTTCGTTAAACTTGTCAAATTATGCTTTTTACATACTGGAGAATTCGCTTTTTTTCAATGTTATTAATAAACGGTATTATTTTATTACAGGTGGAATAGAAGACTGTAGAAAGAAGTGGAATTCTGTTCGGGATCAGCTTCGTAGGACTCTGCAAAAGAGGAAGACAGTGGCAGGACAGGCCGCTGTTCGCAATCGAAAATATAAATATGCAGATATTTTGGAATTTTTGATCCCTCATCTTATCGAACGGTGTACGCTGTATAATGTACCAGAAGATGAGACTGGGGAAGAAGACGAACGGGAATCTGGTGCCACCCAGGAGGAATTAACTAACCAACAGGACACAAACAACATAAATGGAAATCTCGAAACTGATAGCCAATCACACTACATCTAATGCATCTGTGATAAAGAAGGGGCTAGTCCGACATTCTTCAGAAAAACGTAAAATAGCTCGTACAGAAAAACCTGAACAACAACAAGAACCTGCAGCAAGCCAAGTTATGGCATATATATTAGCCGAGAAAAGGGCAGAAAAACAAGAAAATATGCCAAAAATAGCAGAACCGGAAAAGCATCCAGTTGATGCTTTTTTGTTTGGTATTGCGCCCAGTCTCAAGTTACTCAATCCTGTTTTGCTGCATAAAGCGAAAGGCAGGATTTTTTCTACAGTACAGGAATTTGAACTCAGACAGCTTATGGGTAACCAGAGTCAGTATACAAGTCCTTTAAATGTTCCGAATTCGAACTTCCCTTCATTTATTTCACGGTCATCATCAGGGTCTACCGTGACAACTAGAACACCATATCCTTCATCTCTTGAGGATAAAACAAGTAATGCCAATGTAACTTATTATCAGTTGGAAAACAAAACACCAACGTTAAGACCACGAACAGCCAGTTTTCCAAATGAAAATGATAATTTTTATTAATTCAGTGGGATCGTCTGCACAAATATTTTTTCGTTTTCTAGTTGTATTTGTGATTTATGTTACAATACTTACTAAAAATATATTATAAAGTGAATCTTTGAGTCTTATTTCTATTTGTTCTGACTAAATAGTAAAAAAGAGTTTTATTATTATGTATGCATTTTCTTTTCAACATGTTTATTGGGTTATAATTATTATTCTCACTTTTAATCCACATGTTTATTTTTGCAAGCCAAAAACCCCCAGGATATTTATATTGCAAACGTTGTAACAATATAGCTAATTTGTTCAATTTATGAATAGTTTGAACATGTCGAAAAAAAGTAGAACCTACCTCAAGCATACTGCCAAACGTTCTTTTGGTGTTATTGACAGCCTCCAATAAGTGTCTTCTTTTTCAAACTTTCCTCTAATTTTGCCAATAAAGAATGAAATGTCGATTGTGTTATTCGAACATATACGTAAAATTTTACTTCATCATCTGCCAAATGCGGAAATAAGGTACGAAACTACCCCTCAACCTGTCTTGTCGTCCAAGCGTTGTGTATCCACTTTCTTTTTCTTTGCTTTCTTTTCATGCTCTCCTCTTCTTCGTCTAACGCAAGTGCCCTGATTGCCAAATCACTATTAGTGAACTTTTTAAACATTTACCCGCTAAACAGGTTGCTTAAAAGAATCTACAAAAAATACACTGAGAAAAGCAGAATTACGATTTGAGAGGTCTCAACGTATGCCGGCCCACTGATGGACGCATTTTATCCGGACAAGCTACGGAGATGTGTAGTTTCTAGCTGGACTGGCCGCATGCCGTCCAACACTCGGCCGACTCTCGGATCGGACACGGTGCGGATATGTATGTCCTAACCTTTATTCGTTACTATGCTTCCCAACAAGCTCTCATTTTTTTTAATTGTACCAATAATAATATAAAACAATCAATTTTGTAAACGAAATAAAAACAATTCTTAAAAATAGAATTAACTTTGTGTGGTCGTCTAAAAAATAGTGTTAATAACTCGCTCGAAAGTGCAAATATCTGTGCTCGTGTTTTAGATCCACTCGGGCTTCGCTACGCTACGCCCTCGTTTGCCTAATCAACACTCGCACGATATTTGCTACTTTCGACGCTTGTTATGAAAATAACTATTACGTTACAAGTATAGAAAGTGGAACTTCTCAGTACGAGTGAGATGTTGCGGGAAGAGGCCGTTAGACCGAGTCCGGAATTTTGAGACTAGTATGGATGGCCACCTTCATACGAGTTTCGTATAATATTTTATCTACGACAGTGTGTAAAATTGCCTTTTAGTTGGCAATTTTAAGTTTGTAAAACTACTGTTTCATTCATTAGTTTACGTCGTCAGTAGTAACGTGTTTAAAAGATTTCATTAGGCACGTTGTCAGTAGCAACGTGTTTTAAAATTTTTAGAACGCCCAAAATTACGACCGGTTGCTGGTAATCCTAATTTACATTATTTTTTTTAATATTTACCGTGTTTTCTAAATTCTATCGTAGATAAAATATTGTACGATACACATGCGTAAAGCATCTTTGGTCACTCGCGGCGTTTAAAATGCTCGCTCACTCGCGTTTTAACTCGACCCCACTCGTGTCTAAAGAGTAGCTTTACGCACTTGTATCGTAAATTACTATTTTCGTACACTAGCATACAAAACGGAATTTTCCGTAAAATTTATTAATTAGAAAGTCATACTTTGCCGTACAAATACCGCAAAGTAACTCTCTACTTAATAAATTTTACGGAAATCAGCTCTTTCAATGCTAGTGTACAAAAAAAAATTAAAAAACTTGCATTTTAAGGGTTTTTTGCTTGTTTGCTGGACAATGTACACAGTTCAGTTTATTTTATGTTCATTTACTAACATATCAGTAAAGTTATGCAGGTGGTGCACAAAGCAGTGATGCAGGATCTTCAATCATACAACAACCGGTTGATGATCAACAACAGTTGAATATTATTAACAGCGACATTGAAATTATAAAAGAGGCCTTAAAAAATAAACCTTTCTTCTAAAATAAATCTAGATTTGTTATGAATCATCAATACTGCTAAATGCAGAAGAGGACAAGTATTTTAACGAAAATGTTAGAGTGTCAAGTGAAACTGCATTAGATATAGCCACAAAAACCATTGGTCAAGATAGTGCTTTGTGGCAAAGGTTCAGAAGATACCGAATTACTGCTTCTGGTTGCTAACAGTTGTATACTTATTGTAATAATAAAAACCGCAACTGGGACCAAAACATTGAAAAATATATAAATTCGTCATTTGGAGGATATGGGCATACGAGGTATGGTAAAACATACGAAACTGCTTCCAGAGAGACATACCAGCAACAGTTTGAAAAAGTATACCAAACAGGTCTTTTAAGTAATTCTTCGCTACCATGGTTGGCATGTAGTCCAGACGGATTAAAAGTGTTTAAGGAAAGATTTTAGAGGCTAATTAATTTATATTAGGTGCAAAGCAAGGCATTCAAGAATTGGTACTTACTCTTCCCTATATAAAATACCATGCAACAAAGCCTCTTCCATTTTATCTGAATCGCAAACATATATATTACGGACGTACAGCTTGGGAAAGCTATTTTAAATTTAGAATTGTGCGATTTCGTTATATACAGTTCTTATGATAATGGAATACTGGTTATCGAGGTGGAGCGAGATAAAGAATTTATAAAAAATTTAATAAGCAAGATGCATTTTGTTTATTTTAATTATTATTTAAAAAAAATAACTCGTATAATTTTACAGGTTTCGAGTAATTGGGATATCACCTTAATTATTAAATATATGTTAGTGTTATACTAATTTTAAATCTTATATGTAATATGTATTACTTAATGCTTATACCGGGTTATCGGTTCCAAAGCCGAACATAGTATATCACAAGGCTACTAGAAACATTTAATTTAATTTTTCTACTCCCATGATAGTAAGAAGCTAAGAACGCAACCGCTTGTTTGATCAGTAACTATGGCATTATGAACACATGCACGTAATGGAAAAAGGAACTAGCACGTTATATATATATATATTACGTACGAGTTATAAAAAAGTTTTGAATTATCACGTAACCTGAGACCACGAGAAAAAATAATTTGACATTTGACATTGCTGAATTCATAACGCGGTATTTTGTTGTATTAAACTTAATTATTTATTATTAAAATGAGTGAAAGTGACTGAGATGAAGAAATTGGAGGGACGCCCCCAGAAATCAGGCAACTAGCAGAACACACCACAGCCAGTCTGCTCCCGGAGAAGTCCACAGCGCGGTACGAAGATGTTTATCGCAAATTCATGGAGTGGCGCTTAAAAAGCAGTATTGAGTCTTTTTCTGAAAATGTTGTATTGGCCTATTTGGAAGGGGGATCGAGGAAGATAGACCAACAACATCTACAACTGTCCTATCACACAATGGTTCGTCTAGACTCTAGACCATTAATATTAAAAAAGTGCCATAATTTCACAATCAATTATAATTACTATACTGAAAAATAATGTGTTGTATTAAACGGTTAATAAAATATAGACCAAAACATGCTACGTATTATTTATTTTAATGTTAATAGTACAGAAAAACTAATCCTATTTGTAGGTAATACCTACTCAAATTAAACGCTGGTAAGTAATTTTCCTGCATTCGAGTGGCATATCTTTATAAATTATTAGGTAGGTACCTACATTATAATATTTGTTCATACTTCAAATATTATTGCGCTCAAATTTGTTTGAGGGGTACCTAAAATAAATGCTAATTAATTAAAAAAACAGAATGTCTTCAAATAATTCAAATTACCTTCATAGTCAGAGGAGTCAGATAAACGTGCAGGTTATGTTAGGTACTTCCGAAAACTTGGAAATGACGTTCTTTCAAATATCCGTAACGAACGACCACTGTCCATATTTTATTCTGGATCAACATACAATTAACAATAAAATCTTTGAATCTTATTTTATTGTCCACAAGAATGTTAGTTGTTATCTGTTATTTTGTCAAACGGTGGTCAAACGTCTCAAACGTCAAGTGTTAGTGAAATCAGGTGCACCACTACACGTTTTTTTTATTTAAAAATTGCACTCGTTTCAAGACTATTCTAATAAATTGTGAATTATAAGATGTATGCTCGTAGAAAAAGTATAGTACATTACTCGAGTTGTAAAGAGATTACGTACGCGTGGATTTACATTAGTCGCTCCTTCGTCGCTCGTATGTAATTCATCCACTTGTACGTAATATGTTCTTTACAACTCTCGTTACGTAATATACTATTAAAAAACAAGGTTGCCTAGAACATAACTTTAAAGTGTAGGCTGAAAGTCCTAACACATCAATTAGGTTAGGCATATCATTTGTTTACTAAAAATTAAAAAGTTGCTATGTTCAAATCAGGCACCCCATACGTACCTACCACAGTATAATTTTATTTGTTTCAATGTTTCTACATTACCTATAATAAACAACTTTATATTGTGACTTTTATTACTGCACCACAGAAGGACACAAATTTGTCAGCGCACAAGTTACTGTTAATACATGATCAATAGCTGGAATGTTTAAATCAATATTCTTTTTTTGAACAGTATGAAGAGGAAGTAAATTATGTAAAATCCTGTATTTTCGACGAACTGCACCAATCACTCTTTCTACATGGATCCTAACGGAAGCTAATCGTTTTGTGGACTCGACTTGAAGAGGGTCTAATTGTTTTTTATTTTTTTAAAAATCGGGAATTTTGACTTCAGCTAGACGCATTCCCACACATTCTTCAATTAAAAACCCCCTGTCTGCTAATGCTAAATCGCCTGGTAAAAGATTATTCAAAATTCCACATTTTTCCGCGATCATTCTGTCAGTATTTCGTCCACCATAGGCTTTAGAAATAAATGTTATCGCTCCTTGGGGACATATGCCTATCAACATTTTTATTGTATTTCTGTGTTTATAATTCAACCATGTTGCTGCTTCAGCTTTTAAGTTACTAGGTTTTTCGATCCTCACTTCAGAACAATCAATTATCACAGTGACTTTATTTCCAAAATGCTTTTTGAAACAGTTGGGCATTGTAGCAATTAAGTCGTCCCTATCAGGCCATATTATAAAATGTTTTAGGTATTTACATAATACATTCAAGTTTTTGTAAAAAATTCTAGATACCGTTTGAGCAATTGTATTAAATCGATATGCAATATCCGTAAACATTAGATCTAATTGAAGGTGCATCACAGTAAGAATGAATAGTTGAAATTTTGACATACATGATGCATCACTTATATTATCCTGAACCAAATTAAAAATTTTCATTAAGGCTGCAAATGTAGGTAACCCTGTAATCCAGCGGCAAACTGTTTACTACCCTCCTCTTAGTAAGTGGTAAAAAGTTGCACGACCTTACGCGTCGGGTTTAGGCGGAAGGGGGGGGGGGGAGGTGGTAAAATGGCAAGTTTTAACAGTTTTTCGCAAATATCTCGTTAACTATGAGGTTTAGCGCAAACGTTACCTTATACAAAATTAATCTACATTTAAATTACAATAAAAATGGTTTTATGGATTTTTGCGCTTCAGTAAAGGATTACGGAGATATGGTGGGGGTAAAAATGTAACTTTTTCTGTTTAGCCAAAAAAAGCATGGGCACTTATGAACTCGTAATATTCGCTCTCAGTGTATTATATAAAGGGTTCAGGGAAGTGGAAAGGCCAGATGGTTATGGTGAATAACCCAGCACAAAAGACGAACGACATTTGAGCATATCATCCACTACTCCACATGTTGAAGTGAAAGTTGAAGATACATATAATGTCACTCTTGGAGAAGCAGAATTTCTAACTAATAGAAAGAAAAAAATGCAACTGATTGCTCTTATCACTGTACACTGACAGGACGCTGGCTGCAAAGTGATTCAGGCAGAAGGTGATGGTGATACCAAGATCGTTTTTACTGCAATTAACAAATCAAAAAAGGAAAAAGATGCTATCGTGATTGGCAATGACACCGATTTATTGGTCTTATTGGTTGTTCATGTTCTAGCCAACTAACATTTGAAGATGGCTGTACCGAAGAAAGGTAACCAAGAAGAAAAAGTTTACTGAATTGGAGACATTCAGCGTAGTATCGGGGAAATTATATCTATAAAGTGAACAAAGAGAACATCCTTCATATCCTAGAATCAGATACTGCATTCAGAGAAATAACGGAAAGTGTAGGCTGTAGTTCAATTCAAGTTGAACATCAAAATTTGTTAGAAATTGAAAAATATGATCATGTTAAATTGAAAAATATGATCATGTTCAAATTGCACTTCCCACACTTCTTACTGATTGTATAGAAAGTGACGTGACCAGTAAATCTGTTCTTGCGGAACAATCCACAAGTTCACATGAGAGACCCCATGATGGATTTGAAATTTTCATATCTAAAAAGTTCAAACATCTTTTAACTAAAATTAAATGTCCTCGGTTACAACTTACTCCTCGAAAAAAAATTGTATTCGAAAGTTCGCAACCAAAACTCTCAACTATGTAGGTTAAGACAGTGTCTTGACAAAAGTAAAGATTAATTAAAATTAGTTCAAAATTTGGCTGAAACGCCATTTTTCGACAAATTAGAAAATAAGTTAAATTCAGCAGGCGTTTCTTTGATCAAATCACAATTTATTAATTGTAATAGACAGAGACCAGAATATTCCATAGAAAATAAGGTATTCGCTCTAGCTCTGTACAAACGAGGCCCCAGAAGTTACATATTTTTAAGGAAATTTATTAGTTTAGTGGAGTTGCTAAGCATAACAATCGTTCACTTTTTGATACTAACATGAAATTTGGTACAGAGGTAAAGGTTTTCTTGGCGAACAAAATGTGATATAGTGCCAAGCGAAAAAATTTATTTTTCGGCGGCCATCTTGAAAAAAATAAGTTTGAGGACAGTTTTTTGCGATTATCTTGAAAACCGTCTACTTATGGCGAAAAAAGTCCTAAGTAAAATTGAAGAACACAAGATTCACTACAAATAATATTTACACTTTTTTGTCATAGACCAAACGGTTTTCCTACAATTAGGCCAAATAGCGGTAGGATTGTCAAGCATTATTTAATATGATGTCGCGTAAATCGTTTAGTACGTTACCGACAGTATTATTGTTATGAGTAATATGATACATAAAAATAATACGTTTGTAACAATAATAATAATAATAATAATAATATTTCACCGACTCCTCACGCGTGGTCGGCTTCGGCTCTGTTGGGACACGGAACTTCTGCTACTGTCCTATATATACGATCAATAAGAACAAGTAAATTTTTGTTGTACGTTAAAGCTCTGGAACTGTTCGCTCCATGGTTCTTTTCTCTAGATAGAATAAACTATGCCAGATGGGTAAGTGTTCATATTCGTGACATGAAACTGCTTCATGAAACCAATCCTAAAGTTGCTGAAGCTTTTGAATCGGGCAAGTTCACTGTACAAAAGGGTAATAAAAGTTTTTCATCAATGGCGATTGATCAGGCACACGAACAGAACAATAAAATTGTTAAAAGTGATGGCGGGGCAATAGGTTTAACGGAAAATCCTAATGCTCTGAGACGGTGGATGCTTGGGGGGCCAGAACTTTCACGAGTTATTAACGAGTTTGAGCTGGAAGAAAACAAATATACTAAACATACCCATCATGAAGCATCTGCCACTGCTCAAAACAGATTTAGAGTGCATATCACTAATGCTGTCAAAGTATTTGACGAACTTGGTAACCCTTTCAGCAGCGAATGTAGCGAACTAGTCTCACTCGTATCTAAAGTTATGGCAGCTAAAGAATTCATACACAAAACTCTGCGCAATGTTGAGAACAAGGGAAAACAGGATTATCAACGATTTATGGAAGACCGACTCATCGACCAGAAACAAACGGTTTCTGATGTAATTCGCAAAAATAAATTACCTCTGTTTGATTTTAAACCACCAAAAGCGTTATAGCAAGTTAAAAGTCGTCAAGAATGATGTGCAACTATTTGGTAGGCTATACATTGCATGCCAGAATAGGAGTGGAGATTTGAATACATTTTTCAGTCATGAAAACCAACCACACCCGCCGTCACTATCCGATAATGGACACATAAGACACTGTACAAAATCGGATCTGATTCCTTGTTTGACGGAGAAAGTAGAAACTGTAACCAACTCACCTGTTTATAGTGCCGGAATATTTGATGGTCCAGTTATAGTACAAATGTTGAAACCTGGTAATTCTAAGACATTTCAAGATTACTTCAACAATGTATTCCTTCCATATGTTTACCGACAACTTAACGTTATTGAAAGAATTGACATTATTTGGGATATTTACCTATCCAATAGCATTAAAGCACATACACGACAAGCACGTGGAGCTGGTACCAGATATCACGTCACCCCTTCAACCCCTCTTCCCATTCAATGGCAGACGTTCCTCAGAGTGGATGAGAATAAAGAAGAGCTCTTCTCCTTTCTTAGCACAGAGTTATTAAAAATCAAAACGGACAAAGAATTGGTTGTTACAGCAGGGAGGCTGGCTCATTCTACTGCTGATAGTCGTGACTTAAGCTGGATTTCTCCTTGTTCGCATGAAGAAGCTGATGTTAGAATTATACTCCACGTGTCTCATGCAGTTCGGGAAGGTCATGAATCTATCATGATTCGAACTGTGGATACTGATGTTTTGGTACTAGCAGTAGCTGCGTTCTATCAATTGAATCTAAAATACTTATGGATTGCATTTGGAACAGGTAAAAACTATTCTTACCTTCCTGTACATGAAATTGCTAAAGGAATTGGTCCCAGGAAATCACTTTCATTGCCACTGTTTCACGCTCTAACAGGATGTGACACTACCTCGTCATTTCTTGGCAAAGGCAAACGAACAGCTTGGGGAATTTGGAATAGTTTCGACAACCTAACCGAAGCTTTACTACAAATAAATACGAAACGTGAAGTGGAACCCGATGCATTGCGGATTATTGAACGTTTTGTGATACTATTGTATGACAAATCAAGCACTACATGTGATATAGTTGAGGCAAGGAAACATCTTTTCACTAAAAAGCAAAGACCGCTTCAATCACTACATCCGACAAAAGAAGCTCTTTTTTCCAGGGAGCTTTTATATGGGGACAATGTTTGATTTCAAACCCAAATCCAGATCCTGAATCTTGGGGGTGGCAACTGGAAGATGGAGTTTACCAGCCTCTTTGGACCACATCTCCAGAAGCTACTTCAGCGTGTCAGGAGCTGGTTTCTTGTAAATGTCGAGTTATATGTAGTAAAAAATGTTCATGCGCTCGTGCAGAGCTAAAATGTACGGTACTGTGTTTATGTGATGGGGACTGCTGTGAAACCGACAGTGACTGAAAATTTTAACTTTTAGGCATTCCTTTCTTTGCTATTTTATAAAAAAAAATCACAAAAGTAGAAATATTTAGTTAAAATAAAGCGTACAAAAAATGTATTTAGGTATTTTTTATTAAAAATAAAATTATATTACAACTATAAATATATTATTTCCCCGCCACTGAGAAAATTAATGGAGTCGCAAAAAACTCATTACACGATTTTTGTAGAAAATTTAGTTTACTTTAATTTGTGTAATAAGAAAAATATTAATATAATTCGCCGTTTTCGAGATAATGTCGATTTCTGACGAATTTGAGGTTATAACGGTTGAACCAACTTTTTTTTTGAGTGGCACTATATCCCATTTTATTCGTCTCAAAAAACTGTCTATGCTCACCCAATTTCAGGTTAGTATCACAATCTGAACGATTCTTAAGAAAATTCGAATTAAGCAACTCCACTAGTTTGCCTTCAAAAACAACAATCCAGTCTTTATTACAATTAATACCGTTTGAAGCTGGCATTTACACTCAGTTAATGGATAAATTTATAAAACGAGATTCCTGTCGTGCGCAGATATTTTGTACTATCCTATTTGATGAAATGGCAATAACTGACGGTCTTGTTTATTCCAATTCTTCAGACAAAATTATTGGGTATGTAGATCAAGGATCTTTGGGTCGAAAGGATATATTGGAAAACCATGCTTTGGTGTTCATGGTAACTGGTATTCGTGATTCATTCAAACAACCAATTGCCTATTATTTTACAAAAAAACACTGTTAAACCCACAGATCTAGAGGTTATTTTATCTGAAGTCATTTCAGCTGTTCAATCTGCAGGGTTGATACCTCTAGCACATGATACTATAACTTTAAAAGTTATAGTATCATGCCTCTAGCAATGACTTGCGACCAGGGTGCGACTAATATGTGTGCTTTGAGACAAAAACAGGCATGGTTGAAAATGATCCAGGACATTTTTCTTTCGAAAATGGCCAAAAAATTGTTAAATATAATGATCACCCTCACATTATGAAAAACACGCGAACAACATTCACAAAATATAATATAAAATTCAACGGTGAAGAAACTGCAAAATTTTGCTATTTAATAGATACATTTGAGAGAGACCAAAACCGACGCTACCAAATGTCAAAAATTAAACCACCGTATTTAGAAATAAATAAACCTCAAAATTAATTTTTTAAAATGAAAGTTGCACCGGCTGTAATAACATTGAGTCACACAATGTCAGCCAGTATTGAAACTATGGTGTCAACTGGTTCAAATCCACTTCCTTCGGAAGCTTTAGACACTGCAGAATTTGTAACTGACATGGATCAATTATTTGATTCTTTCAATGGTGTTGCGCAATTTCCAAATAGGAGAGATAAAAAATACAGATGTTGCGTAAGAGATAATTCTGGACATATTCAGTTTTGGGACCAAATAAAAGAAAAAATTTAAAGTTGGCAATTTGAACCTTCCGAAGGCGGTTCTTTGAAAAAAAAAACATGCCATGTAAACGTGGTTGGCTTAATAATATAGAGGCAGTCAAAGATATTTGGCAAACGTGTCGCAAAGCTGGGATGAGCTATCTCCGAACAAGAGCACTTTGTCAAAACCCCTGGAAAATCTTTTCGGTAATATTAGAGCCAGCGGACATGGAAATTCAAATCCACCATGTCAACAATTTACAGCGTTTTTAAAAACAAGTGTGGTCAATAATCTTTCATCAAATAGAAGTTTTGGAAGAAATTGTGAATATGATGATGGCTACCTTTTGAATAATTCAGAAGATTTTCTAGGAAACATAGTAGATTTTGGCAGACCTCTTATTTCAGACGATAATAATGAACTAACTAAATTAGCTACCCCACATTTTGATGTTAATTCTATAAAATTTTCTGAACATAACGCACAAGCGCTAAGTTACGTTTGTTTTTTTTTTGTTAAAAAAATTAAAAACTTAGAATGCAGTGACTGTAGAGAATCTTTAGAGTGTAGTCCATTACAACCACACCACATTGTTACATGTTTCAAAGAATGGACGGATAATAAGACGAGATTAAAGTACGTATCTGATTCTTTATTGCAGTATGTAGCTCATATTCATGACTTAATTATCTACTAGTGGACCCGTTGAAAAATATTTTGCAATTTACAAAACTTCTTTGTAGACAATGTTCAACGTATGGCACTTTCCATGAGGTAAAATTTGAATTTTTAAGTTTTCAAAACCACTCGCACGTGACATTGCTACATACACTTGACCATAGCTAAATACTGGTTGTGGCGAATATTATATGTATATTCCTACATTATCCAGAATTTGCCTTTGTGGTTTATTAATTGTCATCGCACATGCTAGGCGCACATAGAAAATGGGAAGGGTACCACAAAGAAGAGCTAGGAGAAGGCCGAATAGAATTTTAAAATAATAAATTACAAAAGCGATGAGTGAATGCAACTTAAACGAAAGAAACTGTGAGGGTGGAAGAGTATGAAAAACAGGTGTCGGATAACGTCGAAAGACGTTTTAACAATATACGTTTGCTTGTACCAACAGGGAAAGCAATCCACATAATTATAATAAGCAGAAAAAACACCTTACAGCATCTGAGCAATACCGATTTCCTTTAACTGTCATTTTACATGTATTTTGACGTTTGTTTCACGACTCAGCAGACCGTTGATTTCAAATAAACATTTAGTAGTTACAGTAGTCCATTCCAAAAATTAGCAGACCGCCGCAGGCTGACTTCGAGAATATACCTGGTTTACTGCTACTGCATGGCCGGCTGCAACCACTTGCGAACTACAATTTGATGGTTTTACTCTAAAAATTATCAATTTATTTTCAATTTAGGACTTTTGTGCACATCTACACGGTGACGACTTTCATTTAAAAAAATAATTATTGAAATCGGCCCGGTGAAAGTCTCAAAATAGATGTCGAAAGAAAACCCTTCACGTTTTAAATATATAGATTATACCTACAATTCTGGTCATGTATTGAATTTTAGAGAAAAATTATTTGTGATTTTAAAAACAGTACCTGACAATTCTTGGTTCCAATGTGTAACTCACAAGACTGAAATATTTTGAGAATTAATTAGTGCAATTTTTAAAACAACGATAAAAAGCATCTTCTGCAAATTAAATTAAAACTAAATATGGATACGTTGATTACAAGAATAAATAAGAAAATGAAGAAATTCCTACATCAAACCAAATAACTGTTAAAATGTGTAATAACTTTTTATCATCTTAATACTATCCATAAATTTCCATCCTGTTTTATGTACCTTTCTTATAATATTTTCTATTTGTTTTCTAATGTATAGTTTAATTTTTTTTGTTGACTTTTTATTGTGTTTAGAATACCAACATTTTTAGGCTGTATATTTACTATTTAGAACAAGAGTAACTGCATGTATTGTTTTTTTGTGAATGTTTTTTAAAATTTTTTTGTTTTATATATAGACTTCATTTATTTTGTTTTTGTATAGTATATTTTTAGATTTGATATTTTACATTTCTCCTTTTTTAAGTGCAATTTTACAGAATCATTTTTATTTTGGATGCAAAACGTTTTAGTCTGTAATATTTTTTATTTTGTTAAAGTACGTACCTCAATTTTCAAACTAGTTTTATATGATTTATTCCAATAAATATTCTTAAACAGTAATTTCATTTTAGATAGTTTATACATTTGTTTAATTTTTCATTGTTGATGGAATACTTTTTAGTCGTAGTGTTGTCGAAGTACCTGAATTATTTAATTAATTTTATATGGTGTTTTTTTTGTAAACGTAATTTTTTCCAGTATTCAATATTTTATGTTTTGCACTGATATTATTTTTGTTTTTGATGCAATTTTAGTCTGTAATGTGTGATATTTTATTTTTTGAAAATGTTTTATGTTTGTACATTTTTTGAATATATAACTTTAGAAAATTATGATTGTTATTCTTCTTTTGCCCAAATGTAATACACGCAACAAGTTCTCAAACTTTAACTGCGATAAAAAATTGATAAGCGTTGAAAGGGATTTCAAAATTTGCGCCACTGTACACCAGCAATGATCAGACGGTTCTGGTGGCGCCACTGCACCTATCTTTGTTGTTACTTCGCATCACGCATTCTGTGAGTCTCCCGTAGGGTTATTTTGTCTATGCAGATTACTAGCAAATCGTGCGCGCTCCCATGTACTCGCACGACTCCAACAAAGATTAGCTTTTAAATACACCTGGTTACAGTGCATGCGTACGGGTCGCTCGTGTATGCACGACTACGCACTACAATCAAAGCAGTTTGTTTTTCGTACTATAGTCATAGTCAGGAAAGATTGATTCAACTGGTGTTTGATAGAAAACATTCGTGGGACCAAACAGCTAAATGGACCTTGTAAGTATAAAACAAAATAGATTGTATTCTATGAGAAAGTATTTTTGTTATTTCAAAACAACTCTTTTAACTATAATATCAAATATTCTACAATATTATTTAAGATGTTCCGTTGGTTGGCGGCGAATGTACTTACTACACAAGACCAACTAGTCGGAGGCAAAGGATAAATGGAAGCAGTTGTTTATAACATTACCGTCGGCAACGTAAAAGAATACTAAAATAGTAGTTTATGTAACTAGTCCTCAAAGCAAAGCTTTAGGGGACGAGTCGTAATGTTTCCGGACGAGGCGGAGCGAAGCGCAGCCGAGTCCGTAATATGAAGATGAGTCCTCTAAGCCATTTGATGACGTGTTGCATACAACGTTTTTTTGTATTAGCTCTCCAAACATTATAATATGAAGTTTCAATTACCATTAACGCGGCATTATATTAGGTGAAAATGTATTTTTCGTTCTCCAAACTGGTTACTTTGGAAACTGTCTAGAATCCTAAAAATGGCAATTTAGAGGCCTTGTACTTAAAGTCGTCATGGCTACTAATGTTTGAGTCCGCTAAAATGTTGCCATGATGACTTTAAGTACAAGGCCTCTAAATGGCCATTTTGAGGATCCTAGACAGTTTTCAAAGTAACCAGTTTGGGGAGCGAATACAAAAAACATTTTTTTACACAAAGCAAGATATCGTACTATAAAATATATTTTAAATTGTTTCGTAGCCTATAGTATTGACTCGATTATTAGTTCTAGAAGTTTGCATACCTCCTATGTTGCTGTTCACAGACATATGTCGTCGAACTGTGTTTTCAGTTAAACCTTCCGTATTAATAATTATGTTGTGCAAAAGACAAACGTATTTTACTATTACGTCTACATTATCTGGATCAACTTCGATTTCTCTTCTTAGAGTCTCCAGTTGTCATCGTAGGTGTCATGGTGTGAAGATAAAACCGATAAAGTGTCGGACCGAAATTCTGTACTTTTTTCTAGTTGTTCTGCCCGAAAAGTATTCGCATCTCATTTTTGCTAGTCACGTTCTCAAAAGCGCACGTCGAGCAAGTGCTGGAAATCTCCTCTGTGCAGTGGGTGCAGACCGTTGGCAGTTATCCTTTCAGATAAAAACAATCGAACATGTCGAGTAAACACACTTTTGTTGTGCTCTGCAAAAACATCTATTATTCTACTAGTAAAGTATTTTAGTTTGAAAGTTTGTGGAGTGTCGTCAAACCGTTGCCGCTCCAGTGATTGCTGATAAAGCTCCACAGAGTGCTTCTAGTGAGCTAAAACCCCCTTTTTCATACAACGTATTTGTAGCTTATTTGGTAAGCGCTTTATTTTGTACTCCATCGTTGCAGTAGTTATCATCATGTCCGCGATCACCTGCGTGAACTGCTCGAATCAGCGTCCGGCCGGGTGTCCGTCAGACATCGTAGGTGTCATGGTGTTAAGACAAAAGCGATAAAGTGTCCGACAGAAATTCTGTACTTTTATGTAGTTGTTGTGCCCACAAGGTATTCGCAGCTCATTTTTGCTAGTCCCGTTCTCAAAAGCGCACGTTGGGCAGGTGCTGAAAACCTGTTCTGTGCAGTGGGTGCAGCCCGTTGGCAGTTAACCTTTCAGATAGAAGCAATAGAACTTGTCGAGTAAACACACGTTTGTTGTGCTCTGCGAAAACATCTATTATTCTACTAGTATAGTTATTTGTTTCGTTAGTACAAAAAATCCATGATTTCGGGACAAGTAAGACAGATCGCCGGACGACGCGCAGCGGAGTCCGGCGAGTCTTACGCGTCCCGAAAACGCATTTTTTGTGCGAATGAAACATACTATTTTTTCTCCAACTACTCATAAATTCGGTAATATGACTTATTATTTAGAATCAAACATTGTAGGTTATATTGTAGAACTGTCATGGCTCAAATAAACAATCACTATACCGGGAAATTAAACAACAACGACGGCGATTGCCGAATATTCACGAAGCGTTTGTGTTTTATTTAAAATTTACCATGTAAAACCCTATCTTGCGTCCATTTTTGTACTAGTGCAAATATGAATCGAAAAGTGTACAGTTGCCAAGGTAATTGGTGAACATCCCGAAATGACTTACTTTTTATACAAAATTATTCGACAATATAGCGTCTTATTCGTGTGGTTGGAGAAAAAAGTATTTTAGTTTGAAAGTTTGTGGAGTATCTTTGTCAAACCGTTGCCGTTTCAGTGGTTGCTGATAAAGCTCCACAGAGTGCTGCTGGTGAGCCAAAAACCCACTTTTTCGTGCAACATATTTGCAGCTTATTTGGTAAACGTTTTATTTTGTACTCCATCGTTGCGGCAGTTATCATCATGTCCGCGATCACCTGCGTGAACTGCTCGAATCAGCGTCCAACCAGGACCAGAGCAACGTCCAATGCGACGGCTGCAAGCGGCCAATGCACTTCGCCTGCACAGAGTTACCAGCTGACGACCGAGTAACTAGAAATCGTGTAAAATGTTTGATAATATTTTGTAACGCATAAAACTCTAAATTTTATCAATTTGGAAACATTAAAGATGTCTTCTTGAGTCCTTCAAAAATTATTTAAATAAAGAACTTAATGAGGTGGAACCAGATTTCGTACTAACAATGAACCATCAACCTTGGATCTTATCTCTACAAATTACGAACAGCTTGTCACAGACCTGTAAGTTTCTCCCTCCCTTGGTATTTCCGACCATATGGTAAAAAAGGCTGAAATTCAAATAAATGTTGAAAACGCAAATACTTAAATTATGATGTGTACAGGATAACTAACTACGAAGCGGTATCTCAATACAAACAAAAGCTGAAAAGTTATTTAATTCTTAATGCTTTTTATAGTTATCAGGAATTTCTAATTACACCTTTTTGATATTAATAATAACTGTAATAACTCTTAGCTTTAATGCGTTGTTAATATGTTTGTAAATGCCTTTTTTATGGAACTGATCATTTATACTACTTATTATTGTAATATTATTGTAACTTTCTTTTGTTGACGTGTGCAAGCAGTTTTTTGTTATTGACAGTAATAAAGTATCTTATCTTATCTTATCAATATTTACAATCGGTTAATTTCTCGGATCTCTTTAATGCACTAAACAATACAAACAAGTTGTGGAACAAGTTTCTCGGTTACTCTAAACGAAATAATTAAAAAAAACTCCAGTACAAAGGTACTTCGTAAGAAACCCTAAAAGCCCTAGTAGGAGCCGAGCTCATCTCTTTATTCAGCACAAACGACGCCTTTGGAAGAAATATCGCACTTCAAGAAGTAGGCATGACTTTCAGATGCATAGACGTTTCTCGAATTCTCTGAGAACCTCTCTTCGTACATCTAGAAAAGAATATGAAGACCAGATAGTTAACTCAGAAAATCACAACAAATTTTACGAATATCTACGGTCTAGTCTATGCTCTAAAGTAGGACTAGAGGAACTGGTCCGAATATGGGCCCTGTATGTAATATGGGCTCCCCTTGTATATCAAAAATGTATTTGTGAATAATCCAGTCGTAAACCAAAATTACTATACTAACAAGAATCAATAGAGTAACTGATTCAAATCTAAGAAGAGTTTTTCCATATTGGTCTAAAAAATCTTCATTTTTCAACAATTACATAGTAAGTTGTCAATCAACCACGAAAACCCCGAACCGTTCAACCCACAACAACACCCGAAATTTTTTTAAAGTATCAAGAAAAACCAGCATATCAATTGTAAAGATAAGAACGTTAAGCAACTTCAACTATATGTTATTATAACGAAGATGAAGTGGTGTGTAAATTCCACCACAATCAAACACTTCCGGACATAAAATATATTGTAATTTCTAAGATGCAATAGTTAAGCTTTAAACTATCTACTCAAATCATATAATTAATTAAAAGTATTTCCTAATTGATTCAAATGTAAAAGTTCAATATGTTAAACAAATGTAAAAATTAAACTTAAACACCGAAGAAGGCTTACAATAGAAGACGAATATATATATTGTTTATGAAATTTGTAAAAAAATTTCCTGCTACGTGAATAACTGCTAAAATTACCCAACAAAAAATGTATTTGTGAATAATCCAGTCGTAAAACAAAATTACTATAATAGCTAATAACTTTTTGTCTTGGTTATCCAGATAAGTAATAATACAAATTGCATGTCCTACACAATTCTTAACCCCAGAACCACAACGTGGCGTCGCGGGCGACCGGGAGAATTTAATAGGGCGCTTTGCCCAGGCGCTGTTTTATTTAGGCGGTCTAGTTTTTATGTACCTTCTGCAACTTCAGTAACTTGTGTCTAGCCGTTTTTTGCAGTGTCTGTGCATTCATTTACTAAAAATAATAGCGTGTGGGTCGTATAGGACGCCACGTTGTGTCTTGTGTTACAAAGTTTACAGAGATAAGCATTTGCAATAAACGACTAATTTTAGCAAATAAATATTTATAATAACTAGATAATCTTTAGAATGAACAAAAGATAACGTCCTTTAACCGATGGTGAGCTCGAACGCCTACTTTATGAAGACAGCGATTATGAAGCATATTGTGTGGAATCCGAGGAAAGCGAAGATGAAAATTTTGAGGAAGCAGATGATCAATTGGATGACGTTTTTGAAGCGACCGTTGTTGAAAATGAGGGAGAAGTCTCGTTAGATGACTCTGTGTCCATTACTGGAGTTGCAAGCACCACCAGGAAAACAACTATATATGCAAAGAATGGACATAAATGATATCTTCAACCAGTTCATTCTAAGAAGACCCGAATGGCTCAAAAGAATATAGTGCTGCACTTACCTGGTGCGAAAGGGCAAGCAAAAAATACAACCGATATAAAATCCATTTGGAATTTATTCTTTACAGACGAAATTCTTGATATAATAGTAAAATATACCAATTGTGAAATTGAAATAAGAAAGAACCGGTACAAAATTGATCAGAGGTATTTACATTCCAAAAACAGTTCAGAAATTCGTGATCTTTTTGGTTTGCTCTATTTAAGTGGTGTGCTGAAGCCGCGCGTCTTACAGTGAATGATTTATGGTCGAAACAGTTTGGGCCGCCAATTTTAGAGCAACAATGCGTAAAAATCGGTTGGAATTTTTAGTAAACTGTCTGAGGTTTGATGAAAAATCTAGCAGAAATGAACGAAAATAAAATGACAAATTGGCTGCTATACGAGATATTTGAACTATTTTCGAAGTAAAATTTAGGGCAAATTACACACCCTCAGAGTATGTAACAATAGATGAAACCTGATTGGGATTTAGAGGTAGATGTCCGTTTAAAATGTACCTACCCAATAAACCTGATAAGTATGGTCTTAAATTGGTGACAATGTGCGACGCAAAAACACATATGTGTGCAGCTATACCCTACATTGGAAAGGAAGAAAAGGATATGACATACTCTATTCCAACACAATACATATTACGACTTACTGACTCAATAGATGGAACGAACAGAAATTGCACTATGGATAACTGGTTTACTCCCTGTCAAGCAGCAGACTTATTACCTAAAAGAAAACTGACCTTGGTTGGTACGTTAAGAACAAATAAACCAAACATACCGCGCCAACTGTTGGAGACGAGAGGTAAACCAGCGTCTTCATATACGTTTCTGTTTGATCAAAATTCTACCATGGTTTCATTTGTGCCAAAAAAAGAAGTCGTTCTTTTATCGACTATGCACGAGCAAGCAGATATTGATGATGAAACAAAGAAACCAGAAATTATTTTATTTTATAATTCCTCTAAAGGAGGGGTTGATAGTTTTGACCAACTTTGTCATTCAAAAACTGTATCACGAAAAACTCGTAGATGGCCCCTTAGAATTTTATTTGGAATGTTGGATTTTGAAGTATAAATCTCCTACGTTCTTTATAGAGCTAACTTATTATCTAATAAGGTATCTAAAAGTTCGGACTTTTTAAAGCAACTTTCCTCTACTCTAGTAGAAGACCAATTGAGAGAAAGAATGAACAATGCCCGACTTCCAGGGGAAATGAGAGCCAACATTCGCACTCTCCTAGGTTGCGAAGAAGAAGTAGAAGTTGTTCAACGAGTAGAAGGGCCTTTGGGCCGTTGTAACTTCTGACCAAGAAAAGAAATCGAAAAGCTCGTGACAAATGTGAGCATTGCTTTAAAAGTGTATGCACAGAACACTGATTTAATATTTGTCCTGACTGTAAATAAGAAACACTGTACTAATTACTGTTATTTTTTCTTACCTAGTAAAAAGGTTTGCCTATATCTCATATGTAGTTTTGTTTAGTTACTTTTAGAGAGTGAACTTTTTTTTAATATTTTTATATAAAGTATTCATCAGTAAAAAACTTCTTACTAACCATACGAAGAAAAATTTAACATGCTATAAATTTAATATAGTATAAAAAGCCTTTTATTCTGTTGCAGTCGTATAGGACGCCACGTTGTGGTTAACGTAACACAAACCTCACGTTGTGTTTCTAGGATTAAACACAAATGCTATTCATTTGCTATAATATATAAATATTATATACAGTGGTCTTAAGTAACCTATAGATACTTGTGTGCCCAAGGGAGAAAATAAAACTCAGTATTGTACAGTTACACTTTTATTTAATTTTTACAAGCTTTTATTATCGCTGTGCGATTGTTGTGGGCCTGCGAAATCGTTGGTCGATATGCATATGTCGGCTGCATCTCTTGTTGCTGTTGTGACAGTGGAATTTTATGTAGTTGCGAAGATAACATGCGTTGTTGTGAAGGTTGCATGTGTTGTGAATGTGAGGGTTGCATTGGTAATGGTTGCACAGGTTGGGTAAGTTGTGGTCCGAAATGTTGCATGTGTGGTGGTTGATTTTATAAATTATTGTTCTAGAAAAAATGTTGGAACCCAGTTGGCGGAATATTATTTAGCTGATGAAAAGTGTCTTTTGGTTGTAAACACTTCAATTCTGCTTCCTAGATAATATTAAATATTTTTATTTAACTTCTATTTGAAGCGCCGGTGGAAATGACAGCTGTTTCGGACATTGCAATGAAAAACTACCTTAAACTATTATTGCCTCCTGGGTTGGCAGTGCTAGTATCAGCAGCAGCTGTACTTTGCAAATATCTTTCCAGAACACTAGCAACAGCATTTTGTGCTGTGTTTAGAGGCTGCTTTCTTTTTATTCTTTGAAGTTCCGGTGATGCTGCTCTCAGTGTAGTGTTGCTGGATGATGCTGGTGTCGAGGTATCCGAATCACTCATATTTTCGGTGCCTACAATGTTACGAGCACTACTTTCTTCATCCTCCTCAAAAGCTTCAGGGCTGTTGGTAATAGAGCCCGATTCGGTAACATTGCTTTTTTGGTCTCGATCCGGCAAATACTTTTTTAAGGACATCTCGTTTTCAAATTTGTATGGCCTCATTTTAGTAGCGGCATGCCCACTTTTGCGTTTTCTAAATTTCAACGCCTTCCTTTGATTGTCGCGCTACATTTGCAATCAGAAACTGAAAATAAAAAAAAGCGCATTACATTCAGAGTACTCGACATCTGTTGTTTATAGCTCATCAAACTATTTGTTTCGGGATCTTGGAAACTGAAGATTCTTTTAAAACCATATCATTCAGCTATAGACTGGCTCACACTACTGTGAGAAAAATTGTACATTCAACATATATTTCAATTTGGAAAAGATTATAACCAACGGAAATGCCTACTCCTACAGCAGAGATGTGGAAAACCATCGAAAAAGATTTTTGCGAAAAATGGAATTTTCCAAACTGTATAGGTGGTATAGATGGAAAGCATGTAATCATCAAAGCTCCTCCCAACAGTGGATCTCTGTATTATAATAAAAAAGACCTTCAATATAGTCCTAATGGCATTAGTAGACGCAAATTATAGAATAATTATTGCCGACGTTGGCGCTTATGGAAAAACAGTGATGGTGGAATATTTACAAACTCTGTTATGGGAAAAGCCTTATTAAATGGAAAACTATCAATACCTTCTAATAAAGTTCTTCCTAGTACTAACACTGCTTTACCATACATTATTGTGGGACATGAAGCTATTTCACCGGAAAATGTGCAGGATCTTACGTACACCCAATTTAAGGTAAAAATTAAAAAGGTGCTCCTCAGTAAGAGCTATTATTCTATATGTGTGACACCAATGTATGCTGAAAATCTAGGTAGTTTATATGTTTGATTGTTTGTATTAGAATGTAGGAGTATACATGTAGTTTTAGCACACTGTTTTGACTTGTACGATGGTGTATGAACACTGCTCAAGTGCCAATAAATAATATGAATATGAATATCAACCAAATTTGCCCAGGAAAATTTAGAAAAATACATAGTAGCAAATTTTGATTAACTGGAAATATTTAATGTTTTACTAAAACTTGAACAAAAAAATCAATGCCTCTTTTGTTTAGTTCTATTGCATTAACTCAATCGTTGTTGACTGAAATGTTGCTATTTTCAACAAGTTAGTATTCTGCCTAATTTAATATTTTATTGTACCTACAAATCCGCCCTTTAGTAATGAAGATTAATAGTTTAACAAGAAAATATAAATTTTAACCCTCATATTTGAATGCCCCTGCTGGTATCTAAAATTAATAATGAAAACATTGTAAACAATCGGGATAGTAATAACGATTTTAGAAAGTTAGATAACAACATAGAAACAGTTACCGTAAAATGGGGTGACTTGAAATCGTGTGGTGACTTGAAAATTTTGACAAGCATAATTTTTAAAATCACTAGATATATATACAGTACCGCAAACCATTAAGCCAATGAGTGCGACAGAAATAGCGCTACTTTTGCCTAGAGTCCCTGTATAATATTATTATACAGGGACTCTACTTTTGCCCGAAAATGGCGGCCTAATGTCAAATCTTCCGTCAAACGTGCGATGCTTGACAAACCATTTGACATAAAGCATTGGAAGCTGGCTGTCATCAACTTGTTATTGTTCGTATTTTTTAGTACCTAATTCAGTGGTTCATAAAGTGTAATTATGCCTGGTCGTTGTGTTTTAAATTGCAAAAACAGTACCACTAAATGTTTCCGTTTATTCTGATTGCCCAGTGGTGAAAGAAATGCAATCAGAAAAGAAGTGTGGTTATGTGCCATTAATCAAGACTATGTGCCGATAAATGCGAAGGTTTGCAGATATAACATATTATAGCACTCACTTATTTACGGTACATTTTTCTGATTGTCAGTTTGAACAATCAAGAACAGATGGTAAGAAAAAACTATCTGCAACTGCATGTCCTGATCTGGTCGACAACAATAAAAGAAGAAAATGTTATGCTCCGGGACAGGAAATACAAGCAATGGACCACAGTGTATGCGTAGAGCAAACCATTACAGGTCCAAATGCAAGTAGTGTTGAAGGAGAAATATCACATGAAGACAATCTCGACAAGAGTTTGTATAAAATAGAACAAGAAGTAGACAATATCCAAACTATCAAAGAACTCAGACAACGATTGAATGCAACCTTTGCAAAGTGCAGGCAATATGAAAGAAAGTTGCAAGAAAAGAGCTTAACCAACTCGGAGAAGATTTTTAATGAATATCAGCTGGTATATCTGGAGAAACATAATGATAGGTAGTGGATCATCGTCGTCAGAGGATACCAGCGCTTCGCTTATATCTGGCCTGTGGTTCTAAAGGCGGATTCTCGCTCGTACGCAAAATGTCGTTGACACAGAAAGTCGACGGCGCAGGTTGCAGTAATTTGCAGCCGTTTCCGTTACGAATGCGTTGTCGCCAAAGTTTGTACAATCTCAACTTTGGGCGCAAGAAGTCGTAGTCGTGTGCAGAAAGTTGTAGAAAATGACGGTAAACGAGTTCCAGTTAATTAACCTGGTCAACTTAAAACCGGAGGTGTGGGATTCTAATTCCGTGTTATTTCGGAATAAAATAATAAAAGCAGCGGCATGGCAAGAGATATCTGCTAGTTTTGGGAGTACAGGTATGTAATACATTTTGTAAACCATTTTGGTCTATAAACATTTACATTTTCTTAAAAACTATTTTGCCCTATCAATTTTTGTGTAATCGTTTTTATTATTAGTGGACGAATGCCAGTCCAGGTGGAAGAAGCTGCAAGACAGGTACACCAGGACGAAACGAATGCTGCCTTCAGGCAGTGAGGGAGTCCGACAGCCCTGGGACAAGGAGGAGTACATGCGTTTCTTGGATAAGGTGCTTGTTTCGAGAAAGAATGTTATCTCAGTAGTATAATTTTCATAGTATTAAATTATTCCTAATCTATTTACAGAACCACTAGCAGTGCCGCTGCAGATTCATCGACTTCACAAATCGAGATTATCGAAGGCATTACAATTAACGATGCAGCTACAGCCGAATCTGTTGCATTGGATAATTCTATCGGCACTTTGGAATTTGATGGCGCGCCAAACCAGAAGTTTGACACTGATGTAGTGGTGGACATTCCAGAAGATGTTACAGCGGACAGCCAGATGATTGACTACTATGCCAGTACGTCATCGTCTGCCGCTTCCACTGTAGCATATGTTGCTGCAGCAGCACCACCAGCTCCACCAGTTCCTGCTCCAGCTCCGCCATCAAATACAAGTGTAGCTGTAAGACGACAGAAGGGCACCAAACGAAAATTATCCAATGCCAACGGAAACCCGGATGTAGCTGCATCATTAATTCATGCAATCAATAAACTTAGCGATGCTCCGGACCAAACAACTGTCTCGGCAGAGCCAAACCTCAACGAGGCGTTCTTAAGATACCATACTGCACAAATTCGAACGTTAATGAAAAATAAAAGTAACACAATTCAGAGACAAATCAGAAATCGTCTGAATTCTTTTATAGACGAATTGTACGAGGAATTAAATGAGTAACTTGTAAATATAATAAAAATAAAATATTTATTTATTTATTTATTTCGCACTCAGCCAACAGCCGTTAGGCCAATTATAGGCGTCTCTGTGCAGTTATGAGGATTTCCAACCCCACTAACGACTGTCATGATGTAGATTCTATACTATTTTATTGCTTACTGATTTTCATAACAATATTGTACTAATATTCAAAATATATTTATGTATTATAATATGTAGTTGTTTATGTATCTAGAATGAAAAGTTAAAGCAAATTCTACTTGCAAGTACCTTAAAGCTACTTTTCATGCGAGATACATAAGCATTTTTACTTCATACTGGTTGAAGATGTCATGAAAAGAAATTCTTAGTTTTTCGTTTACAGAAATGCTTCATAATCAATGATAAGACATCGCAACAAAAATGTATTCAGTACAAGCACAAAAAATTTGCTAGGACCTTAAACGTCTTTTTGACTTGTACATAATATAAAAAATTTACTTCAGAAACTATTATAGTATATTAAAGTATGAGTGGATAACAAGGTCTTTAAAACACGCGCGAGTTTTCGAGCTCGACGGCGTAGCCGGAGTGCTCGAAATAGAGCAAGTGTTTTAAAGACCAGTTATCCACGAATACTTTACGCTATTTTTTATTATACCTACAATACTGGAAATAAATTACTCACTAAAAACTTAGAAATAATTTTTGTCGTGATAAATCGAAAGGGCATAATACTATTGCTACTATAGTTACGAGAATTGTTTACGTTTTTGGCGCGTCTACGTCCGTTGTTGCATTCAGTCGTTTCCTTGACAACCTTTAAAGCTCGGCGAGCTTTAATCGCCTGTATTCGCACGCTCAGGCGTGCTTTAAACGGCGATTCTGATGCAGGTATAATAAAAAATAAATTTATTTGCTGGAAATTGCATACTCCTGCCAAGGAATTTGCCCTGCTTCAGACACAAAATAATTACATAGAACATTTCTATGTTCCATTACTTCTCGAGAATAATTCCTGGAGCCTTGATTAGGTATATTCACTAGAAAATTCGGCTGTTGACGCCATTCACCCGGTACAATCTAAAAGTATATCAATTAATGGTAACACTACAGAATAACTGCGTTTCTGAAATTCTTACTTGGCCAATTCATTTTCGGAATCAGCCATGTTATTTAGGAATGTATCGGGCTGCCTCGTGACTCTCAAGAAATTATGAAGGACGGTAGCAGCTTTCACTATACTGCCCACTGTCTTTGGATGACCTATGATGGGTCTTCTTAATATTCGCCATCTGAACGCTAGAATACCAAACGTATTCTTAATCATAAGACGTGCTCTAGTCAGTCTATAATTAAATATAGCTTGTTTCTTTGTTGTATTTTTGTGGGGATATGGCCGCATTATGTTTTTTCTTAAGGGGAAGGCCTCATCTGCTACAAAAAAACTGGGAAATTCAGTTTCAGTTCCTGGCAACACATCATTTGGAGGAATGTTTATGGTCTCGTTCAAAATAGCAGAACCAAAATTTGAATTTCGGAAAACACCACTGTCTCCACAAATACCTGCAAAAATTTTACAGTAATGTCAACTCTATATCAACATGCAAATAAGCAGTTGTAGATACCTTGAGCACCAATATCCACAAAAAGGAATTTGTAATCTGCATCACAGATAGCCATCAAGTGTATGCTGTAAAAATGCTTATAATTGTAAAATTTAGTTCCCGATTTGTAGGGACTCTGTATTGCTACATGTTTCCCGTCTATCGCTCCAACACAGTTGGGCAAATTCCATCTAAAACACCAAATTTAAAAAAGATAAACAAAGTGTATTTAACTAACCTCTCTTTAAATTGCTTTTTAATATCAACCCATTCCTCTTCGGTTGGTGCTGACATATAACGTGGCAATAGAACTTCCCAAATGGCATTGCAAGTTTCTCTAATAATCCTCCAAACACTTCCTCGTCCTCTCATATATGAGCGAGCTATTTCGCACATAGCACTTCCTTGGGCTAAGTAACTGTTAAATATACCATGTAAATTTTAAATGTTATTATAATGAATTTATACTTTTTACTCTAATGTAATTGCCAGACGCTCTTCAGTTGTGACGCTGTTAATGTAACGTCTTTTGTTTAATTTTGGTGCAACTAATGCCACTAATGCATTAAACTCATCCACATGAAGACGTGTGTATTTATAAAATTCCTCGGGATCTTCTGTCATTATAACTTTCAAAGTATTCAGAAATCTGCCACATTTCTTTCTATATTGATTTAATAGTCGAAATGGGCTATAGCAGCTAACATCAACATTTTTTTCTTTTTTGTGAGCATCTATAGTAAAACAAAATTACATTCTCTCCCACAGCGTTCCTATACCTATACTATTTTTTCCACGACTTCAGTTAATAAAAAAGTTACTGATATTTCTTATAATATTAACTTTGAATATTATATTCTAAGGTACTCTTTATGGAATAATGCTTTTATTGCTAAGACAGTTTTCATAACCTAGAAAGTGATTTCTACTTTAGTCGCGAAAAACGTAATACGTGTAATAGATAAAATACTACTTATTAATTCATAGTGCTTACGTCTCCTACCAGAATTTTCAGTATTTAAAGAGCAACTTTACTAACATTATACGTATTATGGCACACCAACGGAAACCTGCACTCGCATACAAGAATATTTGAAGAGTTGCAGCCAGTTGCAACGACTTCTAGCGCAAGTTATTTTGCGTAGTTCTGAGAGAATCCACCTTAAGGGCTATGCAGAAATAAGACCACCATGAAGATGTAAAAGGTAGTCGTAGTGCTGTAATGCGTGCTTCACTGGAAAATTTTTTTTTCTCGAAATAACCTGTTTTTTATTATTAATTGCCTTACTATCTGCGAGTTTATTTACACAGATGCTGATACACTTGTGCTAATTTAAGAATGCAGTATACACTTTTATCAAATTTTGATTACTTTTTATCTAACAGCTGAAATTCAAATTTGGCGCCAAGTTTTTGCCCGAAAATGGCGGAGGTTTGCGGTACTTTATATATCTAGTGCGTCGCCTGCGTACAAGTTTTTGTTAATCAAAGCAGGCGACGATCTAGTGACTTTAATCATTTTTAGAGACCCTGTATACTTTGTATACTTTGTATACAGGGTCTCTAATCATTTTCAGAGCCAGTGTATATAGGAGAGTATCGCCATTCTTTGATCCGTGAAAATGCCGCCATCGCCGCCATTTTTGTTCCCATCAGCAATAACTGATTGAGTTATGTCTAAAATTTTACTTGAAATTGGCAAGACTGTAGGGCTATGTCAAATTGAAGGTCAGCAGGTTATGTTTTGCGTCAGTCTGTGTCAAATAACAAACAAAACCTAACCTGCTAACCCCGAATTTGACATAGACTTACAGTCTTGCCAATTTTAAGTAAAATTTCGGATTGCCAATAAATGTCACATTAACGGAATTGTGTTACTAACCTCAAGGTGACGCATATGACAGAGGAACAAACATGGCGGACGTGGCGGTACTCTCCTATATCTACTGACTCTGATCATTTTCACACGCTGCTGACATCCATCTTACGGTAACTTGCCGGACAGCATACTAGTTTTGGTTCGAAACCTTACTTATTAAACAGGTTTTTTCACCGGTAACGGTGATTGTATTGATCCATATGTTTTTATTTAAAAATTGTGAAAAAAGGTGAAATATTTCGGCATTTTATTGCTTTGAATACTTCTTAGTGCCCACTCAAGACTAAGAAAGTGAGTATGCTCTAGTATTTTTTCTATATTACCTTTTTATCTAAGGATAGTAACTTAACCTCAAACCATATTTTTGAAATGTAGCTAAGCAGTGGCGTAACATTTTATTTTTTTTGTATTTTTAGGGGTGACTTGAAAAAATGCCCAGAACATACAAAAGGCGTGTAGGCTCGCGTAACTATAGGAATTATTCGGACGAGTCCTTACGACAAGCTGTGGACCAATATAAAAATAATAGGGGGTGTCTTATCGACATTAGCGATCGGTATGGTATTCCAGTGGCGACGGTGTATCGTAAAGCAAAAAATGTGCATCAAAAAATCACGGTGGTCAGTGTGCATTATCCAGCGAGGATGAAAGAGCCATTGTCAAGAGTATTGTCATTGCTGCTGATTGGGGATTCCCATTAGAAAGTGACGACATAAGAGAATTGGTCAAAAATTATCTAAATAGAAGGGGCGTACGTGTGTCACTATTTAATTAAATTAAACCAGGGAAGGACTGGTATTTATCCTTTATGCAGAGGCACAAAGATGCCCTATCAAAAAGGCTCTCGCAACCAATAAAGGAAAGTCGGGCCACGATTGATCACCGAACAATAAATCACTATTTCGACAACCTAACCAGGGAATTGGAAAATGTAGATCCGGCAGCCATAGTAAACTACGATGAAACAAATTTTACCGATGACCCGGGTTTCGGGTTGCGTAGATTTGCCTCGCCGTGCTGCGTCGTCATTCATTTCGTTGGGTCACGTGTCACGTTGGCACTCTAGGCAGACGCTTATGTCGCCATTGTTTACTTTAGTTTGCAAATACATAAGTAGTCATTTGTATGCGTGATACCTTAAATTAGTCCTGCACGTACAGTGACTAATTAAACAATGATGATTTACTAATGCGTGAAATTGGAAAACAGTCACAATGCCAAAGAGCAAGTGTCATTTCACTGAAGAGTACACTAAAAGGTGGTCCTATATAAAAAAAAGGAAGCTCCGACACGAGGTAAAATGTAAAATTTGCTATTCTCTCATATCAATCGCTCCCGGGGGTAAGTCGGAAGTTCAACAGCGCATATCAACGAGCATCCACAAATTAAAGGTGAACACAGCCTTTACATCAAAAGATATATCAAATTCCATGATAAAGAAGTGAAACATCATCAGTCCTTTAGTTCTCTGGATTGCTCAGCGAAACTCAACGGCATTATGCACCCTGATTCTCAAACTGCAAACAAGCAATCGATAGCAAGAACGAAAGCGACCGCAATAGTAAAAAACATTTTGTTCTTCGGAATCGCCACTGCGGTGCAGAGAAAATATTCCCGTTACTTGTACAATATTTGAGTGAAAAAGAAGGCATACAAACCAGTGTTGAGTCCAAGCGGGTGACCGGGGGGGAAATTGCCCCCCGGGCAGTACAGATTCCCTCCCGGAAACACATGATATTCAGGTTTTCTTAATATGTAAAAGTATGGGTGGATTGTGCGGAAATAAGTAATGCCATTTAAATCTGCTTTGTTTCTGTAAATCAAGTAATCACTATGTGTATCTTTGTATTTTACGCCAATGTGAAGGAAATCTTTTCACTAATGATGGCGTAATGGACTTCACGTCGATACAGTTGAAACAATTCGTCAGTGCTACGTGGACTTTAAAATGGCGTGAGTTGACTTTCATAGAGAAAAAGTTAAAGACATATTAAAAGCTTCTAATAGGTCTCAAAAGTACGACTGGTATAAAAAATAGAACACCTACCTAATTTAAAATACTTAGATATAGTAGGTAGTGAGTGATGTTAGTGCTGGCTGGCTGGTGTCTGTGTAACAATGTCCTTTTGATTTCAATATGTGTTTTTTGTGTAACTTGTTCGAGAAATAGGTATGATTGGTTGTATTGTTTTTTCATAAAATATAATTTGAAAGTTGTTCTTTCACATTTGTTTTTATTTTATCGACTAAAACTGTAACTTACTGGAAAAAAATATCAGAATAATTAAACTGGTCAACATTTAGTTGTCTCCTATTGTCTCCGTGCATTTATGCCAACCATGAGTATGGTGCAAATGAAAAGAATAAATTCATTATTTCGTGAATTGGTGACTACAGGAAAAATCTGAAACCGGTCGATATTTATTATTAAACGGGTGTTCCGTCAGATTTTCGTTTTATTCGTGACATCATATGTGTGAGCGTGATGAAGTCATGGATGATTGTTTTTAAATAGAAATGTGGGTCATGCCATACCTCCTTTGAAAGGTCTTTTAATTATCTATCCAACCATATCAACAAGTTTATGTAGTCTAGTTTTGTATACTGTCAAAAAATTATATATAAAATTACAACTCAAACAACGCATACGTATCGAGATGGCACAAATAACTTCGGAAGTTATAGAAAAAACTCGAGAAGATTGCACTGCTCGTATTTCTCACTGTATCATAGCTCAGGCTCGTCAATCAAGACAAACGTTTCAACTTTAATTAATGTTGCATGACGCAGTGCAAAAATTATTGTACAATGTTTCTATGCACGGTTTTCCGCGCAATAATACAATTTTATGCACAACATGGCAAATATGGTGAAAATAGGGAACCCCGTGTTGGCCCATAAGAAAGTTTGCAGTAAGCATTTTGTAAAGGAAGACTATACCCGGTAGGTGGGTCATTCTACAAATAAGGCACACTTTGATGTCCCATAAAAGTAATATTTTTTTTAATCAAGCTTAAAGTAGTAAAAATATATGATAACATTACATAATTTTCGTCATATATTACTAAGTATAACTGGGACTTAATTTTTACTATATATTTAAAATTACTCGAGAAAATTACAATTTTAGCTGGCAGTGTACTGTGTTTCTATAGTGGTCCCAGATGGCTTGGCCTTAACTTGCAGATTATTTTTTTTTAATCCAGTACTGTATGATGGTTTTGACGTCACATATTATTAATGTCTATACGATGCTAAATAGTATTTCAAGGTCAAATTAAAATTTTTCACTTTTTAAAAGTGCTTTTTCAAGCTTTAATACTGTGTCCCACGAATTTTTCCACTTCGTTACTACCACTGTGTTACCAAACATAATTTCCATTAAATGACTATAGATGGCACTACGTTTCTATAGGTGTCTTAGCAAAGAGGTCTACCTTACCATCACACGCGGGAAGTGACAAATATCTAGAAGAATTTGCTCAAATGAGCTAAACCGTCTGTGTGTGTGTAGCGTGTGTTTATTAAACATCTACTGTGTTACCTACATTTTTTAAGGTAAAAATTGATATTAACTTTTGGTTTCATGAATATTTCATAGCATACAAGGCCACTGTTCAGTAGTTTAAAAATGTGTACTGTTTACCAAGTTTATGATTTGTTCTGATCAAAATGAGGTTAGAATTTCTACTATGTTACCGGTCCACTGCGTTACTAACGTTTGGTAACGCAAGCGACATCTAGTAACACAGGGGATATTCAGCACAATAAAAGCTCCTCGGAGCGAATTTACAAGAAAGTAATTCTAGTTGGCACATGTAAATATAGGTAAATAAATCTTTTCTAACAGGTTATGGCGTTAACGCCAGCAGAGAAACAACGCCGCTACAGGCAGAGAATGAAACAAAACCCGGCTAGAGAAAATGAGAGTAAAAGAAAGGCAAGAGACAGATATCACGCTAAAAAAATTTTGATAAAGGATAAGACACCTAGAGAGCAGAGAAGAACACGAAAAAAGTGGCGTATATACAAAAAAGAAAGAAGACAATTTCAAAATGCGGTACAAATTGTACTTGAATTGACCCCACCATCTACACCACAATCTCTTGATTACAACCGTGCTGAAAATAACGCTACACGAGGACGCAAAAAAGTGCGCCGTGATCGATCACAACTTTATAGAGAAAATCGTAATCTGAAAAATGAAAATATGCAATTAAGACGACGTATTGAAATGTATAGAAAGAGAATTTACCGAAGAACAGCAAAAGCCAAGAAATGTGTTGAAGATATGTCACCATTTTCAAAAACAAAGCATATGGTAAATGAATCTTTCTCTCGTTCTAGTACACCTACCTCACAAACGAAAGAAGTTGCAAGAAATCTTTTTAAATACCACACATTAACATACGCTATGCAAGAGCAATTCAAAGGTATGAAAAAACAAGAAAAACGAACTGTGAGAAAAATTTTTAGTTCCAAAATTATTAGAAAATACGGACTATTAGGTGAATTAAGGAATGACACCGTAGTAGTGCTTACCCGGAGAAAGAGCAGAAGCATATGCAGTAAAAAATTAATTAAATCTATACAACAGTTTTACTTGAGGGATGATGTTAGCAAAGCGAGTGCTGGAAAGAAAGAAACCAAAACCAAATTTAAACAAAAGAAACAGAGAAGATATTTGCTTGATACTATGAAACAATTATACAAATCTTTTTTGAAACAGAGTGATCAGAAATGCTCCTACTCATATTTTGCAAGGCATCGTCTATTCTACGTTGTAGTTCCATCAGTAGACAATCGTGATACATGTGCTTGCAAAATTCACATAAACATGACTTACAAGATAGCAGCTCTTAGAAGGCAGAATATTATTGACAGCAATAATATGAGTGTGTTAATTCAATCGACAGTCTGTAATGTGAACTCCAAGGCATGTACGTATAATACATGTTTGATATGTAAAAACAAAGCATTTCCTTGCAATACTGTGAATTTCGCTGCTACTGAGGAAGAAATAGAATGGAACGAGTGGGTACGAAAGGAAGAAATTTATGAAAAGGAAGGTAAACGCAAGAAGGTGGCAAAAAACTTGAAAGAAAGGTTGAAAGCTCCCGTACACATCTTGATCGAAAAGTTTCAAGAACAACTGATTCTTCTAAAGACACACACATTTAACATTAAAAAGCAGTACCAAGCCTACAGGAGCGCAATCGATGGTCTCAAACGTAATGAAGTCGTCATCCATATAGACTTCAGTGAAAACTACAGCTGCAAGTTTTCCGAAGAAGTACAGGCTTTTCATTTTGGGGGGTCTCGAAACCAAATCACTTTACATACAGGTGTTTTGTATGCTAGTGATAATGCTACTACTACCCCACTCTCCTTTTGTACGATTTCATCATCCAATGACCACAGCCCGTCAGCAATTTGGGCTCACCTGCATCCAATTCTAAAACTTATCAAGGAGCTTTACCCAGAAGTAGACACAGTTAATATTTTTTCAGATGGTCCTTGTACACAGTACAGACAGAAGCAAAACTTATTTATTTTCAACAAAAATTTATGAATACGGTTTTAAACGTGGTACATGGTCTTTTTTTGAAGCAGGTCATGGAAAAGGGGCAGCAGACGGAATTGGTGGTGTTCTAAAGCGAACAGCGGACCGGATAGTATCACATGGAAATGATGTAACCAATGTAAATCAGTTTTATAAGTTAGTTCAAGAACAAACTACAGTGAAATTGTATGTTATAAATGAGGAAGCCATTCAAAATATCTCCAAAGAGTTGCCATCGAACATTACAGTTCTAATAGGAACTATGAAGCTTCATCAAATATCTACAGAATTCTCCGGTATTTTGAAATATAGAGATTTGAGTTGTTTCTGTATAGCAGAAGGGATCGTCGGCAGAGGATTTTGTGATTGTTGTGTGTCAAAAACATATATTCCTGCACCAGAACCAAAACTTCAAAAAAGGAGCAAAGAAAAAACTGTTAAGAGAAACAGCTTCTACAAGCAAGTATATGGAACAGATTCAGAGTCTGATGTTCCCACAAGTTCTAGAGAAAAATTAAGTGGTTTTGATCTTCATCCAAATAACATAATTAAAGATACCTACCTTTTTTGTGAAATTATTGGAGGCGTAAAGAATAACACAAAATACAAATATGTTGGTATTGCACTGGAGAACATTGAAGAAGATGGGGAAGTTAAAGTAATGTTTCTCAGGGCCATGAATGAAGAATGTAAAATCTTCAAAGTCAAAGAATCTGATGTTGCCTATATTCACTTTGATCGAATTTTGAAGATTCTCAAAAATCCAAAACCAAAAATGACGGCGCCGACTTTATTACGAATTCGATAACTCAATAAACGTTTATGAAAAATGATTTAACAACGTCAACGGCAAATATTTTCATACACATATCTATATATTTTATTTCAATGTGTGCATGTTCTGTTTTAGTTAAATATTACGTAATATTATTTTTACTTAAATATGTGTATGTTTTGTTACACTACGTTAATAGGTAAAAGTACCATTTTATTTCAATGTGTTTATGTTTTATTTCAGTTGAATATATAAAAATAAGCTATTTAGTTGCATGTTTATCCTCTACGTTACTTGTGTTCCACTGCGTTACTAAAAAAATGTTAAAAAAAAAGAAAAAGTGCACTGCTGGTGGGTGAAAACTATTTAAAATGAGCAGTGGTAACTAAATTTAACAGATTTTTAAACATTGTTGCGATTTTATTTTTTCAACTTTTGAAATCCAAATGTGTGCCTTAATAGTAGAATGACCCAAGTACGACTTGTTAGTTTGTATGAAACTGTTTTCACCGTATTGAAATAATGATAAATATGCTACCTTAAAAATACATGTTAATTAAGCAAGTGCCTCGTGAAGTTACACATCTTCTTGTAGATTATGTCAGCAAGCGCATATGCCTGAAGAAAACCGCAATCCCTCCCCAAAATTTGCCTCGTTGAAGTGTCGACGAACCGCCATCATATAAAACTGTTTAAAGCAAACAGGCGCGTTTGAATAGGCTCCAAAAGAGGAAAACGGAGCAACACACAAATCGTGGTAGTACTGTTGTGCAGGGACCACAACACACAGGCCAGTCGACCACTGAACAACCGGAGTAGGGATGGACGACTAAAATCGATACTTTCGTAAATCGATTCTTTTTTGTTGAATTTACGATTTTTTAAATCGATTTCAAATTAAACGATTTTTTGGTGAATTGATTCTTTTTTGTCCGAAATCGATTTTTTTGCTAAATGCAAATTCCAATGCAAAAATAGAAAAAAAACTGAACAAGACATTCACGCCGAACTTACCCGAATTTGTACGATCAAGTTTTGTCTCTCCGAGGTTTGGAACACGATACACCATTTGCGACAAGAGTCTCGCCACAGTGTAGAATATGGCAGTCGTGTAACCGACACGACCCGAAGGTATGTTTACGGCAACAGCAACAGGTGACCGCTTTTATTACATAACCCATACATGCATGTGCCAAATTAACTAATAAAGACATTTTGTTGCCTAATAATATCCCGTGTACTAGTAATGCAAATGAAATCGGTGAAATATTAGAAGTTGGTAATTCCGAACCTGCCACAAGCATTGATGCAATTAAAAGAAAAGCTGACTTAATTATAGGGTTAACTGATAGAGCGGACATAGATGATGAACAAGCACGCTCGATTTTGAAAGACTTAGATAAAATTATAAACACCCTTAACAATCAAACAATACATTTCAAAAATACCGAAGAAGATAATCCCAACCAAAATGTTGAAAAACAATTGCGTCTATTGTCCACATAGAAACGAAAAATAAAAAATGTTCAATTCCGAAAGCCAACCTTAAAAGAAGTTGATAGCATTAGTCAAGCATTGTTAGAAAAATCTGAACGGACATTAAATATCCACCGCAGATTTGACCATACTTATGTAGCGTAGTTTATAGAGTTTTGTTGCAATTTATTATAAGTGTGTTTGGTTAAACTGTTGAATCAAATGATATTCTGAATAGCTCTGAATAATCTGGAAATGTGTAATGTGAAACGTCTGTTTTATTATGATTATTTCCTTCATATCCATTATAATGCGTAATCACTATGGTTTCTGTCAGTTTAATAATGACAAAAATTCAAACGTCACAATTTAACCGCGGTTAAATTTATGTCAAAATTTAATCGCTTGTGCATAATTTTAACATGATTATTAAATTTGCTTTACCAACTGAATTTTATCTATTTATTCAGGAAATAATCACGTCGAACATCCCGCGTGCATGTAAACTAGCCTGAATAATTTTTGACGATTTTCTGTCAGAATGTTTTGCTCTGAAGAAATATATCTCGTAAATTTTCCGCTTCAAAATCCCTCGTGCTTCGCACTCGGGATTCTTGTTGAGCGGCAAATTTACTTGACAAATTTCTTAGCAAAACATTCTGACAGAAAACGTCAAATTTAATCGGCTATTTTAATGCACTTGGGATATTACTGTTGATTAAAAATTACTGCCACGACTTTTGTTTTATTATTCTTTATGTTATTGTGAAATACTATTTTATTACATTTGCTAAAACATGCGTATGTTTCATTAGTCTTTAATAAGAATTAGTGCATAGCTATAATACTACACATGTTATTATCCATGCTCTGCTTGTTCTGAAGTGTCCAAAAATGATACAAATGCAAACTTTGTTATGAGCTGTTCAGTAAAATTAAATAAAGATTTTCTTACTCTATCTTTATGTTTTAATTGAAAACGGAGTTAGTTTGTCAGATTTAAAATTGGCGCCAAGTTGTTTGGTCTCATTTAAATTTGGCACCATTATTAAATTGCTTTGCGCATGCGCGAGAGTATCGGACGGCCATGTTCAGTACTGTGGCGAGACTCTCGTCATTTGCGCGACCGATCACGTGACCTACCAGTCCTACCACCCGACTGCAAGGAAACAGAAATTGTATATAAATACTAAATACATGTGCGAGTAACAACACGTGGTAGTCAAGTGTTTTTTAATTCCATTATCTTATGCATTATCTTGTTTTGTTGGGAAATATGCGCGTAGGTAAGTTTTGTTACGCTATGTAGAACATATTTTGCTTATTGTGCTGTTTATTTTTATATAATACAGATGATGATGATAAGAAAGAAAAGTCCACTGTGGACATATTACATTTTAATTGAAAATGGCAGTGGCGATGCTAAATGTAAATTGTGCCAACGTATTATTAAATATAGTGGACCTACCACT